>NDFZ01003929.1:6624-18257 GCA_002192655.3 Mamestra configurata
GACAGCAGAGAGCGACCTGGAGCGTCACGTGCGCACGCACACGCACACACAGACAGCAGAGAGCGACCTGGAGCGTCACGTGCGCACGCACACGCGGACAGCAGAGAGCGACCTGGAGCGTCACGTGCGCACGCACACACTCACACAGACGGCAGAGAGCGACCTGGAGCGTCACGTGCGCACGCACACACAGACGGCAGAGCAATGAAACGCAGGCTTAGTTTTTAAGTAATTTATTAAGCTTATGCGACTACTGTCCGGCCACCTTGGCGGCGATGCGCTTGTCACGCTCCTCGGCGATGGTGAGGCGCACTCCCTTCCCGCGCGGGAGTGAGATGTACGCCTTCGTGCCCTTGCCGATGATGAACACGTTGTTTAATCTGTAACACAATTGCTTCTTGATTAATAAGATAGGTAAAATAAAATTTGCATATTGTACAGAGTTATGTCATAGGGTATGGATTAAGAAAAATACTTATGAGAATCGCAAACAACGACAATATATGGGCACTGAATGGATGATGCCAATGTCATGCCCTGTCATACAACACAAACCAAAATTGTTTAAGACTCAACGCCCAATCAGTGTTCAAATTTCCATTAGACAGACTATTGAAAATTTGAACACCAATTGGTGTTAAGTCTAAACAATATTGACTCTCAACATCATCACCATTGCAATATCTTTAAGATTTTCACATAAGATTCCATTGTTCGAAATGTTCTATGACATTTATTTTTAGAACTTTCTCAGTGGAGCATGAAAAGTGGCTAGTAGTTGCCATACCTAGTAGCAAAAGTGTGCCCCGTGGTGTCCTTGATGTGCACAATGTCGAAGGATCCAGGATGCCTCTCGCGGGACACAATGGTGCCCACTCTTCCCAAGTTCCTGCCTCCCGTGATCATGCAAAGGTTGCCTGCAAACCAGAACATATTTCTTCCATCAACAAAACACTGAACCTGATACTTTTGACTAGCAGAATTTCTAAGTACATGCTTATAGATATTAGTGATGGATGGAGGGAGAGACGAACAATTTGTTTGCAGCATTAGTATTATCATTTAAATTAATATTGGTTACTTGGTAATAAACTGTCTTGTTAAATATCTAAGTTTTAATTAGCAGTAGTTAAGATATTGCTTTTTGTGAAATATTTAAAGCTGGAGAGATCCAATTTTGGCATGTAGGCACCTGCCCACATATACTTTTACAAGTTTACAACACGTCATTGTCGAATAGTATGAAAACGACACGCACTTCACTGTTATGATGGTCCAGTTTGAAATCATTTTATTTTGTAATTAGTCTCCTAGGGACACAGTTACACATCCTTATTTGAGTTACAGAATTTCATTTGTACCAAAATGTTACTGAATCTTACTCATCATCTGCCTGCCCTTTTCAAAACTATATTGGGCTCAGCTACCAGTCAAACCATTAAGCTGAATACCAATCATTCAAGTGAATCTTACTAAGTACTACACATTAATGGGCTCAAGTAAACACCCTGTTCAAAATATAAGCAGCATATTATGACTGACTAGTCTGAGAACATACCTGATTCAAACTTAATGAAATCCATGATCTTGGATGATGCAATGTCAAGCTGTACTGAGTCATTGACTTTAATAAGTGGGTCAGGGTAGCGGATAGTGCGGCCATCATGTGTCACCAGGAATGGCACATTCTTGGGCCCCGTAGACACACGCTTCACCTTGCACAGCTTGTACTGCAAACGAGACACACACTGCACTGACTGCACTTACTACTTAAGTATGTAGACTTTCAAACAAAGTCACACTTCACAGTAATGTTTGACACACTAGCCAGTAGCGGTCATAGATGATGATGCATTGCATTATAATAAATTGACTAACTTTATCAAACTTGTTAGGAAATCCAACAAACTTATCCCCTCATCATAAATATATGTAGAAGTGTGTCTAGTTTGCTCCAGCCCATTCCTAGGTGTCCTCCCCCCAGCCCTAAGCCAAGGCCCATACCCCACCAGGGGTGCCCTTAGCATGTAGTCACTTAGTTTATAAGTTTTAATAAGCCCTGGCTGGAGGCTTTCATATTTATGATAAGGTCACCACAGACAAGCCAGGTTAAGCAGTCAACAATCTCATAGGTTGAACTGCGAGGCACCACTCAAAAAAAAAGAGACTTAATAAGGTCTAATTTCAATAAATAATTTCAATACAAATAAACACCAGCTNGCAAGCCAGGTTAAGCAGTCAACAATCTCATAGGTTGAACTGCGAGGCACCACTCAAAAAAAAAAGAGACTTAATAAGGTCTAATTTCAATAAATAATTTCAATACAATTAAACACCAGCTAACCTTGGCTTCTTCAGGCGTGATGCGATGAACTGTGAAACGTCCTTTCACATCATAGATGAGTCGGAACAGCTCATTAGTCTTCTCAATAGAGACAACATCTGCAACAAATAAAATATCAATGTTAAAATTTAAAGCTTTATATTTATGAGTACTATCTACAAAAAAAATATGAACTTCCAAATCAACGGTCCATAATGGAAAGTTTATCCAATATCATGGATACATAAGTCAATTGCACAACATTATAGGCTCACAGCAGCCAGGAGAATCATCAAAGGAGTGGGTGGTCTAGCAGAATGTAAGTATGCTCAGCTGAGCAAAGCTCCTTTCTTTTTTTTTCCTCTTGAATGTCTGATACCAAATTAATCACCCTCCACCTAAAGCACCTCTGATGAATGGAAACAGAAAACACAAACATACTGATTCAACCAAGACTGTTATGATCAACTATCAGAGACAAGTGACACTCACCCATGAAGCCGGCAGGGTAGGTAGGGTCAGTCCTCACTTTGCCGTCCACCTTGATGAGGCGCTGCTTCACGATCTTCAGCACCTCGTTGCCAGTGAGCGCGTACTTCAGCCGGTTGCGCAGGAAGATGACGAGCGGCAGGCACTCGCGCAGCTTGTGCGGGCCAGTGGACGGCCTCGGCGCGTACACGCCGCCCAGCTTGTCCAACATCCATGCTTTGGGAGCGGCTAAGCGCTTCAAATGCTTTTTAGGTCCGCGGGCCTAAACACCACATCAAAATAATTATTTCAACTCGCATGTAAACTTAACCTGTGCCAGACGAAATTTCGAATAGAACTATCGAAGTTTCTTAATGTATGATAAATAACGTTAAACCAATCACATGTTTCATTTATGATTATATTTAAACAGGTAGTGTCAACTGATTATAGAATTATAAATAGAAATTCACTTTCAAATATCGGCATTAGCATCCAAACAAAATATACTCTGTATCCGAAAAATATTGAATAACCAAGCATAATAAAACACTACGCTCCTGCTAAACAGTTTTAAATTAGCTAAAGAATATGACATTTTCACGATTTATCCAGATTTTTAACAAATTTACACCACGAACTCACCATGTTGGACACAAGATTTAACAAGAAAGAAACGTCAAAATTTTAACATGTCAAGTCTGTCTATGAAACAGCCATTTCTAAACACGAGACAAGGTTTTTTGGCACAACAAGGGCCACGCGAAGGATGGCTCGGGAATGTTGATGGGAAATAAGCTCTGATTATTATTTATTTAAAGAATGTTAATTTTATGTTAGAATTTGGTTCAAGGAACCTACGTTTCATTATTCAAAAACATACATAAAAATAGCAAATCGGCTGTGGAAATTCCACATGAAAATTATATTATTCTGGAAGATATAGCCAAGGCCTGATTTAGGGAGAGGCAAACCGGGCATTTGCCCGAACCGGCAAAAAAGCCAACCTAGCCAGTAGCCGTCCACCACTGTTTTTTTTTTTTTTAACTGGGGCAAATCCTCATGGATGTCCTCCGCCCTGAGGCGGGCGGGTGAGGGGTCTGATAGACTCTTACTGACTAAAACCACCCGGTGTTCCATCTCTCACCTACGCTGGGGATCGTGGGAACATATGCGACTTCTGTAATTCCCGGCTGATGCCGGCCCGCCTCTGCGGTCCCCTCACGTCAGCGGGCAGAGTGAGGTGTTTGACTCCCCCCGTTACGTCAAAAAGGGGCGCACGGGAACACCACGCGCCGCCACCTCGGGTCCAGATGAATGGGGGGCGATGGACATACCCAAGTCCGCCGTCCCTGGACCCAGTTAGGGGAGCTGGAAGAAGACCGACGCCCGATGCGCGTGCTGCGGGCTGGAAGGGGGATTGAGGTTTCCCTCTCCATTTCCGCAGCCTCCTTCTGCGCGAAAATTGTTTCGCAGAAGGAGACCACCGCGTCGCAGGACTCCTCACCGCCGACCATAGAATGAACTACGGCTGGCAGTGAGAGGTCTACCACACAGATGAGGGCACGGCGCTGCTCCTTCCAAGCGGCACACTCTGCCAGCGTATGCCGCGCCGTATCCTCCCGACAGCCGACGCAGTGGTGACACCGAGCGTCCGGCTCTTTGCCTATGCGACACAGGAATCTTCCGAAGCAGCCATGCCCAAGGAGGACCTGCGTCGCACGAAATGACAGGGAGCCGTCACTTCTCCCGAACCAAAGGTCGAGTCGCTTGCCGTGCGCCCGCAAGTCCTCACGCCACTGGTACAGTGACGAGAGGACTTTTCCCAGGGTGAAGTGCGCAAGCCGCCTCGTAGAAAATCGTGCGTTAACCCTTGATGACTCTGACGGCCATCACCCTCTACGGCTTCCGCAGAACAGTGGTGGTGCTGGCCGTCAGGTCAGCCGCCTAGATCGGGGACCCGTACAGGGCCATCGATCGCACGATCCCCACGTACAACCGCCTACAGGCGGTGCTCGGGTCCCCCAAATTGNCAATCGCCTGCAGGCGATGCTCGGGTCCCCCAGATTAGGAAGCAGCGTTGACATCGCCCCAGCCGCGCCCAACAACTTGGGCGCCAGCCGCCGGATGTGGGGGCCGAAATCCCACCAGCTGTTGCAGAGACGTCTCTAACAGCGGCCAACGAACGAACGTATCTGCTGCCTATAATCATGACGAATGGAAAAAAGAAGAGGACAGAGAACGCTATCCTGAGAAACACTCTCAGTGAGACTACATTATTCAGAGAAGGACTCTTTAAGGCGGACACTGAGAGTGTCCCCGAAGGTATGAATTGAACCAGGCTATTGCGGAAGAAGAGAGATTAAATTTAACCTACCCTACAATTGTCGGCGTCACCCTATCAAACTATTACGTCCCCCATACCGCAAAACTGTATCAGGATCCAACTCCCACATCCCCAGACTTTGCAGCCTTAATAATAGCGATGAATAATGAATTGCAAGGAGTTTTTGAGCATTTAGAGTTCATAGACAACTGTCAATTTTCTTAACAAACTCTGTCAAACTCGATAATTTCACCTTTTCAATCCGGTTTTCGCGCGGGTACTGTTGCTGCGCTTTTAAAAGTAAAGGACGATATTTGCTGGGCTATGGAGAATAAGTCGCTCACTATCCTTGTATTGCTTGACTTTAGTTTCGACATCTTACTAGGTCTATTCAAATCTATTAACCTCTGAGCGGCCGATTTTAAATTTTTAATATCGATGTTAATGTTTTGTATGTATGTATCTATTTATTTATAAACGTATTTTTTCTCTCTGTTTGTACTTCCTTCAATTGCACCTGCCATGTTGTCTCTGCACCACCCTTAGTCCCCAAGGTCCACTGGTATAAAATGCCCAAGGCAAAGTCCGCCTTTGTACAGGGTTTTTACTAGTATATAGTTTGAATAAATAAATAAATTTTTACTGCTGACTAAACGGCGCCGTTCAATGAAAAGGCTAGGCCGCCAATTAAACGGCTAATTAAGCCTGTTAGCTGCGACATTTACAGCATGTTGTTAAATAGTTCCCGAATTAGACCAAAAAATAGGAGTGAGGTTACAAAAATTCGCACCTAGCTGAAAATCGGTAGGATTGCTCAAAACACCATCATAAATGGTACCTATTACACTGATCGATAGAATAATATTTTACTTGTATTACAGCTTTAGCGATGTAAATAAGTGGTGTACTCATACATATTATGACCATTACAACTGTTTCAACTTGTTGAATCATTAAATCTCAAAAACTATGGCTCTTAGACAAAAAGTATATTATATACAATTTTTGTCAGGGCTAATTGTATGATAAAACTTACCGTTTTGCTGAAAATCGCGAAAACCCCGTTTTTGTGACCTTTGACCCCGAGAATGTTTTTTTCCAAGTAGGTATCGGATCGATGTGGACTTTTAGATTTCATTTACGATGGTGTTTTGAACAATCCCACCAATTTTCAGCAGGTGCGAATTTTCGTACCCTCAGGATTTCTAAATTGAACGAACTATAAAGATACTTCGTTCTAAAGCAAATTTTCACTCAAATTCATTATTTATTACTAGAAACTAGTACTGTTACTTTCTAGCGGCAAATTATCCCAAAAGACTAGTACCAGTATTTGGTATTCCGAACAGTATGAAACAATCTTTAAAAAAGTAAGAACTATTTGATTTATAGGTTAACAATTGAGGTTATGTTTTCTGATTTCAGGTTATGTTGTTTTATTAAAACAAAAGTGAGATAAAATAAAATGTACTTAAAGTAGAAGTGCGTTTACATTAAATGGAATCTTCTTCTGAAAATAGTTTCGCCTGGACTGATACTTCAAGTGATAGTATCAATAGCACCACAATGTGAGTATTAGATCAGCTTGGACTAATGGGCTGTATCATAATAGTTTTGGCCTACTACTGATATCCAACTTTACTGTAACGTCTTAAGAAGTGTATTTTTCACTACTCCTATGGAAATATAGATCTTTTAGATAATTGTCGCGTTAGCTTTACCAATGGATGTATGCTGCTCCAAGCTGTCTATATGTAAGACAAACTAAAGTTTGTAGTCTGGGAACATCTTTCCCTTCAACTATAAATTTAGAGAAGCTACCCAATAATTGCATTTCAACTGCATTCCAAGACTTTGCAACTTGCCAACAACAATATTGTAAGAAAAAAATCTTTGGCTTCATGTTGTAAAAAGTTAAAGTACCTACCTGAATATAGTTATTTAGGTACTTAAACTTTTGCTTAGTAGCTAACCAATAAAGTTGTCCCTGTCACGGCACTGTATTTTGATATCCATATAGTTATCACAGAATACATATGTTGGTATCTATGGCTTGCACCATGGCAATTAATAAACATTGCTACCTCCTCCTTTTTGGAAGTAAAAGCTTGGCAAAAGAGGTTGTCACTTAACACATTTTCTCCTTGAGATGAGTTCCTTGTAAGTTTGTGTACCTTATGTGGTACATAAGCTCAGTATAGATTCTAGTCCTACGAATTTATGATATTAGTTAGCTCACACAGGGTTCTTAATTTCTAACTAAGGGTTTATAAAATGATTAATATTAAAATTCATAATGCGGGAATAGGTACATATTCAAAAATATAAATAATTAAAAATATGAATATTTTTCAGGGCTGCTGATAATGTTAGTGATCATACTAATAATGATGAAAAGATAACAAAGGGCAAGAAATCAAGAAAAAAACATAGTGATGAGTCGGATAGTTTAGAAACAAATGTAGTTGAAAAAACATATTTTGAAACTAAAAGTAGCAGTAGTGTAAAGAAAAAGCACATTAAAGTTGAACCAGACAGTGACAATGACATACACAAAAAGAAAAAGAAAATTAAAAACCTTGAAACTAATGGAGGTCAAAATGATTCACCAGACTCTTTGGCTTATGATGAGTCTTACCTGGACATGAAAGTTAAACAAGAAGAATTATCAACAACATCTTCAACAAAACATAGAAAGAAAAAAAAACGAGAGCGAACTTCAAGTATAGATTTGTCAACAACTCCACCGAAAAGTCATGAAAACAATTCAAGCACTGCAATCTATGATGAAAATGTTACTCTCAAAGATGAACCTGAAAATGTCAAAGAAATTAGAAAAACTAAGAAAAAGAAGAAATCTAAAAAGAAATATGATAGTGACAATCAGATTCTAGATATTGAGGAGAAAATGGATGTAGACGAAACAGTAGTAAATAGCAAAGGCAAACAGACAGACAGCATTGTAACAGATAATACAATGTTACAAGAAGAAAGTGAAGAAAGTGGTTCTGATGAAATATCTGCAATCAAATGTGATGATAGTCATACTACCCATACTCTATCATTCATCAACAAAACTATTGAGGAAGATCACATTCAAATAAATTGCAGTAACAATTTAAATATACCCAGTAAGCCAGCTAGCACTGTACCCGGGCTAGAATCCAGTAAGAAGTTACAAGCAACAAAGCTTCGACAACAGCGAATATCAGATAGAATTCGCTTTGAGGATGACGATGATGATGCAAACACAGAGTCTAGTCATGTAAAACATGAGAGTAATTGTGAAAATAATAATAAGCCATTAAAATTAAAACAATTCCTCAAAAATAATCCTAACTTGAAGCTGCTACCCCAAACATATAACAATAATATAACTGTCACCGGAGATGACGAAATATGGATTTTGAAGTGTCCAAAAGAGATTAACATTAAAGATTTTGATAATACAACCTTAAATATCCATGGAAAATGTAAGATTAAAGTTGGTGGGCAAAGTTATGAAGGAAGTGCTGAAGAAGAACAAGCAGACAGTATATCGCTGCTAACAATAGACCAAAACAAATATAAAATCAAGAATGTGCAACTAAGTGGGATAATCAATTTGCGTAAGAGAATCCCTAAAGCACATTTCCGTGATGACAATATTATGGTGAACAATCAAACTAATTTTATACCACTACCTGAGACCAAATGTCGCCATCCTCTGTTTGGCTCTAATTATAAAAAGGCTTTAAAAATACCCACAGCAATAGCAGAACGTTTAAATCTGCAGGACACTGAAGAAACAGCAAGGCGAAAGAAGAAAAAAAATAAAAAAGACGCAAATTCATCAGAGCTAATTTATTCACAAGTACAAAGTGAGATTACTTTAAAGACAGAGCCAGAGCACTCTGAAGTTAGAGAAAAGAAAAAAAAGAAACGCAAAGTGATAGATGATGAGGGTCCTGCACCCAAGAAAATGAAGCGAATCAAACATGATCCAGAATCTGCAGAAGCATGGGAGTCAGAGAAAGCCATAGAAGAAAATCTTTTCAACTTTTGATAAAATCAAACTGTATATATTACATTTTGTTTCATTAAGTCATCACTCTTTTAGGCCCCTGTAGACAGGGCTTATTCCACTGAACCCCAAAGCCATTGTTCTCAAAACTCTGCGGTCCATACATTTATTCCACCTTAAACCCCAAAATATTTCAATAGGTACTTCAATTCCACTTAAACCCCAAAACAGTCTTGGTATAATCAACAGCATAAATCAAAGTCAATTCATTTATTTCAACTAGACCATTAAAAGGCACTTTTGAACGTCAAATTTACAGTTTAAAATTAAAATATAAGTGACTCTAGTTGTCCATTCGCAAAAAGTAGATTCTTAGGGAGAAGATATATAAGTATTATGAATAAAACACATAATCATTGGTACATTAGAACGATTCACCAAAATTATAATTAAAAACTATGCTATACCTACTCTAGAAATAAAATAGGTCAGAGGCACAGCTTCCGATCTACAAGTATGTACCTAGGTACTTAATTAAAAAAAAAGTGTAATCAGTTCCGACGTTTTTCTCCGAAGTTTACTCCGAACTATTATTGTGTAGATTAGGTAGGTAAAAAGAGGGTAAATGAAAGCATCTTAAAGCTGATTATACTTTGTAAATACACATACATAATCTCGAAGTGAAAGGTGCGCTAAGGAACGTAACGCCTCACTTTTGGTTGACTCTCGATTTTACTCCTCATAAAATTATCACAGGTACCGCGAGCGGGCTAAACATGAAAAACGTTTCTTAAGGAGTAAACTCCCGAAGGCGCGGGCCTGCGAACGGCGAGAGTTGGGTGGCTCGCTGTCCGATCACCACCAGGCCCGGGTCGATGGCGCGTAGTGTTCCAGGCGCGCCTTCAAGAGATGTCAGCATAAGAGACCGGGCCTGCTAGGGCTAGAGCCTGCCAGGGTTGCAGAATTTGTTCGAAAGAGCCACGGGAGAGAGAACGCAAAGGGCTTTAGAAGGAACACGGATGGGTTTTGGTCAATTAGGTGAAATGAAAGCCCGCGAAACGAAATTCAATTTTCTTACGTTTTTTGCATTTTCAGGTCAGTGTCAGGTTTAGGGTTGCCAGGTCTTCAGAACGAAAAGCCACAGACCAGCCAGTATAGTCGGACATTTGGATAAAAAGGCCGGACACCCTTAATTTTTTACCCTTAAAATGACAAGATATTTTTTTTTAGTAAAACAAGGTTTTTTATCATTATTATATTTTATCATAAAATTTATTTTTAATTGAATAGAAATTAGCTAGCGATAAAAGGTGGGATAGAAGGAGTGGAAATCAACACACGAAAAATTAAAAAAAAAACTCAAATTCAAAAAGCCGGACAGGCCGGATACCGTCTAATTTGGCCGGACACAACCAAAAAGCCTGACTATGTCCGGCTTTATCCGGACGCCTGGCAACGCTAGTCAGGTTGTATGTTGATAAAAGTACGATTGGCGACCTTAACAAATATGGCTTTCCAGAGTTATAATATTAAAATCATCAATACAGGTTGTATCATTCATGTAACTCGATTGAATGACTTTTTTATGAAATAACCATTCGATCGAGTTAAATGAACTGATTGATGATTTTAATGATTATAATTCTGTAAATAAATACGTGTTACGGACGCGAATCATATTTTGTTCAACATACAGCCTGACACTCAATTGCAAATTGGAAAAACATGAAAAATTTGAATTTTGCGCTACCTTGGCTGACACCGATGCACGCTCCACCCAGAGCGGAAGAAGTCATTTAATGATTTCCCATCCTTAAAAAAAACCCTGGTTGAATCCATGGTCCGGAGCGAGGAGGCTTGGGAAGCGGTCAACTTCTGCGAAGCAGTAATGCTAGCGAAGGAGGAGGCGGGCCGCTTGAAAGAAAGAAGTTAAAAAGACCAAAAGCCTTCAAACCGCGCTAGTCACATACTACGCATAGCCCACGCATGGTTTACCTATGGCATCATCCTATGGGGAAATAGCACAGACGCTCCCTCCGTATTTATCCTACAAAAGAAGCTACTACGAATAATTACCAATATAGAACAGACAGATAGTTGCAAGCCTTATTTTCAAAAACACAAGATTCTCACATTAGTCAGTATTAATATCTTGGAGTTATGTAAATTGGTCCGCAAATTCCCAGAATCTTACAACACACGGGGAGACATACAAACGAGCCATTCACTGCGCCATAAAAACAGGCTAAATTTGCCTCCGTCCCGCCTTAAGTTACATGCTTCTAGTCCACATTCTATGTCGATCAAAATATATAATAAATTACCAGAAAACATAAAGCAAGAAAACAAAACCAGTATATTTCTCAATAAGTTAAAACAATTCTTAATTAAAAAAAGCTATTACACAGTGGAAGAATACCTTACGGATAAGTTTTAATAATAACAAGATAGATATGTAAACTTAATAATAATAAATAAATGAAATTCTATTCTATTGGCAATAATAAATAAAT
>NDFZ01003929.1:19409-42531 GCA_002192655.3 Mamestra configurata
TACACTTCTGGACACATCTATTGGCCCACCTTAGAGTTTAGGTTTCGATGGCCCCTACCGAAATATGATTGCTAGATTGAACAAAAACTGTTGATGCAGTTTTAAACCTGATACATTTTACCATCTTTTTCGATCGTATTGTTTTAAATTTGAATTCAGAATACCATACGACATGGAGCTACGCCTAACAAGTCGGATATGCGCCTTGTTAAAGGCAATTGATTTTTGAATAAAAAACATGTTTTATCAAATAAAGGTTTAATTTAATAACGCGTGTTGCCTCCATGGGCATCTACCACAGCTCTCATACGATTAGGCATAGAGTTTATCAACCGCTCTATGCAATTTTGAGGGATCATCTCCCATTCCTCTTCTATGGCAGTTTTCAACTCCTGCATCGTCTGGGCAACTGGCTGACGAGCCCTAACACGTCTTTTTAGCTCGTCCCACATGTGCTCAATGGGGTTCATGTCTGGGCTTCTGGCTGGCCAGTCCATAACTGTGATGTTCACATCCCGAAGATATTCCCTGACGATGCCGGCCGCATGGGCTCTTGCATTATCATGCATAAAAAGGAAATTTGGGCCCACATAGTCCGCGTATGGTATCACGTGAGGTTCTAAGCACTCACGAATGTACCTTTCAGCATTTAATGTTGGCAGCCGTGGTCCTGTAACAACCTCAAGTTGAGTTTTGCCGCTCGCGGATATACCGCCCCAGACAGTCCATGAGCCACCGCCATAAGCAACCCTCTCTTCAAAGCAGCATTGTGCGAAACGCTCTCCCTTACGTCGGTAGACCTTCTTCCTTCCATCATTGCCATGTAACACAATTTTAGACTCATCAGAAAAGAGTACACGGCTCCAATCTTGCTGTGTCCAATTTAAATGACTGCGTGCGAAATGAAGGCGCGCTGTTCGGTGGGCTCGCGTTAGTTTGGGCCCATTAGCTGGCTTGTGTGGTACCATATCGCGTTCTTTTAACCTTCTCCGAACAGTTCGAGCGCTCACAGATACTCCGTGGAAGTCGCGAAGTTGGTTTTGTATCTCAATGGAGGTAAGGTGACGATTTCTCAAGCTGGTCGTCACGATGAATCGATCCTGCCTTTCAGTTGTGACCCGAGATCGTGGCCTTCCTTGGCGACGAACAAAGCCGCCAGTCTCTAGGTACCTCCGATAAACATTTCGGACCGCAGATCGACTTAAATTAAGTTGAGCACTCACGTTTCTTTGGCTGTGTCCGGCCTGAATAAGTGCCACAGCTTGGGCGGCGACTTCAGGTGAAGTATCCATAGATTATTGATAGAACCTCACCTTAATGTTAAGAATAAGTAATGTTTGTTGCAAAACCAAAGATATCAATCACTTTTTCAAGAATTAAATCCAAGTAAACCAATAAAACCAAGTTTTCTTAGTATTCGATTGTTTGATATCAACAAACAGGCTCCAAATTGTCTTTTGTTTCTTTAAATTCTGTGTTCGAAATTCAAAAAAAGACTATTGAATGAAATTGTGATTGTGCCAGGTTCAATACTGCATAAAAATTTTTTGCTCGACCTAATATAAAATTTTAGCTAGGACCAAACGAAACTGAAAATACAAGGTGGGCCAATAGATGTGTCCAGAAGTATATATCCAGATTCACATCTTTGTATAAGGTTCATATTTAGAAGAGCTAACCCGGATAATCTTACCGTGCCATTGAGGCACGCAACCAAGATTTTACTTATTTACTTTGCGTAGAGTAGAAAACGATTTCTCTGTCTGCGGTAGCTACCCTACCCTGACCGGGAGTGCTGCCATTATTTATAAGATTTTTTTTTATGTTTGGGTAAACCTTAGTCAATTAGTTGAGCTACCGACTCTATATGGTGGAATTGTTTTCACATTCACTTTTCCATTTGGCCATCAAGAGTCAGTATTATATTTACAAAGTGGATTCACTATCGTTAAAGAGCAGGTTCACGGACGTCACAAATCTATTAGGGATGTGGACATGCCCGTCGTGCCCACAACGGTGAATCTGCGCTTGAAGCGTACCGACGTTCGATTGGGTTTTGTGTTTTTAGTCGACTAATTATTACAGTGTACAGCGCATATTGTACAGACGCCAGCACATCAAGCTACCTGAAACTGTTAAATTTTCCTAATCAACCTAAAACCTACCTTTATTGAAAATCTAGAAGTTTGACAGATTGTTGTAGCTTGATGTGCTGGCGCCTTTACAAAATAATTGTAGTGACAACTCGGTGACATTCGACGTCACATTATAAGACCCTAGACGATCATGACATGCGTTAGTTACGTGAATTTTATTATCATGCTGTATGAATGCACCCTTTGCGGGTTCATCATGGATTATGATTCACTTGCTCACTGGTGGGTTTTAATCATTTTATTTTGTCAGAGACTTTGACAAAGTCAATCCCATACCAGTGAAGAAGTCTTCTGCGCTTGTGTGAAATTGTCTTTGTCAAAGGCAGATTTATATTTTCTTGAGCTTACTACTACTACGTTGCGCAGAAAAAAAAACAAAAGAAAACCAGACGGTGGGTGATCAAAACAATGGTAGGTACTTGTTGAGACACCGAATTACGCACGAACATTTTACAAAGAATGCTTGCCGATACAGAACTTGACGATTTTAAAAACTTCCTAAGAATGGACGAAAGTACCTACGAATATTTTGTTTAATTTAATAAAACACATAATTGAGAAACAGAATTGTATTTTTCTCGTTTTTGTCCATGGACGTGTACATGTACGCCAGCAGATCAAGTTACCCGAAATTGACAAATTTTCCCAATCAAACTTGAACCTAAAACTTTAGCGATAAAGTTGGAAATCTTTTAAAGAAATTTTACAGATTGTTGTAGCTTGATGTGCTGGCGTCTAGACCTTTTTCTTTTGGAGTCCCTTAATTCTGGATAATTTTTATACAAGACGAATTCCTTCGCATCTTCGTTGACGCAGTTTTGAATTGAACTGAGCTGTTATATGACATGAGCTTGCTACTAATATATTATCTGTATTGACATGGACGATCATGCGCGCATGTCAGTCATAGCTTGCAGGATGAAAAATAAAAGGAATTGTCAATTAACTGCCAGCACTTAGTTTGCATTTCAGTCGCATCAATCAATACAATTAAAGTTTAATTGTAGTGATTGATGCGAATGTGCTGTCGTGAACGTGCTGTCATGCACGCATGACCGTTAAATTATTAAACGGTCATGCGTGCATGACAGCACGTAACGCATGTCATGCCGCGTGATTGTCTAGGGTGTTTTACCCATTATATTAGACTATATACTTACCTATCACTATGACCTATAAGTCTGTCACACTAAATTTTATTTGCCTCAAATATTTTTATTTCAAACAAAAATAACGAAAAATACAACCGACTACTTCTTAATAAAAAACACTATAAAATAACTTTCATTTCGGCAGACGTTGTTTTTCGTTTTTTTACACCGACTTCCGAAATTAATAGTTATTTTATACTTTGTAGTGTTTTTTATTGGGAAGTCGGTTATATTTTTTTGTAAAAAGTTGTTTTTTCACTTTTAAGTGGTTCACATGTGCTTCCCCTTAACAGCGTACCGGCGTGATGTTATGTTATGAACTGGTGTAAACAATAGACTGACATGAGATTTCAGCAATCCCAGTCCATTTGCTATCATTTATTGGGGAGTTCCGTTGCCTATCTCCAAAGTTCTTCATCAGATCTTCACCAAATTGAAATGGGACAACTCTGAGAAAGTACTCTTCTAAAAACTACCAAAACCGCTGCAAGTGTGCCCATAAAATTTTTAAGAGTTCTCTCTCTATTTCTCCAGGATCTCATCATCAGATTCTGACTTGATGATGGGACCAGTCCACCTGGGAAGTATACCCATTCAAACAAAAAAAAAATCAAATCGGTCCAGCCGTCTGCGAGTAATCGGGAAACACACATAAAAAAATGAAAAAAAAAAAAAAAAAGTTTCCGACGAATTGAGAACCTCCTCTTTTTTTGAAGTCGGTTAAAATAAGACACGGATATATTGGAAACTATTGAATTTGGATGGGATTTATTATTTACAAAACGTTTTTTTCATAATCTATCAAGAAATTAAAAAATGTAATCAAGATATTATTATAACAATCTTACGGAGTCTATAATTTTCCGGTAACAGCACTATTGCCATAAATAAAATTGAGTAGAATAGAATCAACACAAACACATGTTTTGAAGGTCGTTTTGAGGTGAATACTGTCAAAACAATCCCGATAAGATTCGAAATCTTGAATAGGTACTGAGCATTCTCAAAAACTATGTAACTTTGTATTCTGATCACAGATAGCTTACAAATTATCTGAAATTTGCAGTTGACCGTTAGATGCCGCATAACAGTGACATTTATACCACCATTTCTTCAAGAGCCCTAAGAAAGTAATCACATAGGTAAGGATTTTTCTAATGTTGTATTTATAGTCCCTTTAATAACTTGTACTTGGAATCTATTAATATGGTATAACGAAGTAATATATTGATACCTACTGGCCTAAGTAGGTAGTCGTACCATATATCTGCATTCTGTTGTCCTATGTTTATCCAATAAGTAATAACAGTCGTTGGTGTTCATGGGCGCCGGCAGGACTATTTTCAGGGGGGTGCATCTTCAAAACCAGGTAGGTGCAAGTGATAAAATGATAAATGATATTTATTTTGTAAGTTGGTTAAATATAACACTTTTACTCGTCAATCTTTTTGGGCTTAGCTAAAAAAAATGCTACCCAAAGACACTATTCCACGCGGACGAAGTCGCGGTCACATCTAGTGGTTTAATAATAATTATTATTACATTATTATAGAAGGTTGATTATGTACATGTAAATTACACTTTAGATTATTCAAATCGGACCTTTCGTTTTAAAGTTACGATGGGAACTTTTAAATGAAAGGCCCGATTCAAATAGTTAAAAGCGTAATTTACATATAGGTACATAATCAACCTTAATATCAAACCATTTAAATGGATAAGAATTAATATCATGATACTTACTGATATCAACACTATTTGATTCCACCCGTATTTGAAATTAATTTAAACAAAGACTTATTGTGGCTTAACTATAATAATTAGACATGTGACATCACGGATTTTTTATGAGCAATTATAAGTACAATTATTATATAGAACACTATTTTATATATCGTCAATAGTTCTCACACTGCACGCAAAATAATGACTTATAGGCAAAATTTGATTCCTTAGGTTAAATTGTTCCAATGTAGGTAGGGATCTCTAATTTTTTTGAAAATATGATATAGCCTATGTTACTCAGTGAAGATGTAGCTAGTAGCAGTGTAATGGTGAAAGATTTTTTAAATCGGTTGAGTAGTTTTTGAGGCAAATTGTAACAAACAAATAAATCTTTCCTGTTTATAATATTAGTTTAGATTATAAATATACAATAAGACCTTGTACTTGTTAACATTATGGTGCAATATATATTTTGGATTTGAATTTCCCAGAGGCCAGAATCCCCACGTACCTACATTGCGATGCGAAGGCCGGACCGAATGACTGCCGTGAGCGTAATTATTTTTTCGCGCGAATATTTTTATTTTGCGATATCTTCTAAGAAATTTGTTTAAACTATATAGAGTAAAAAGCACAAATATTCTATATTAAATTTCCGTTCTAACAAACAAATTTATTTAGAGATTAATACCATATGGGTTAAAAAAGCTTCACAAAAATTAATTCTTTTTAATCTAAAATTTTAATAGTAAAAGCAGTTATTGTGAGTTATCCATCGGAGATATATGCATATGCTATCGTGGATTTTTTTATAGATATTGATATGTTCTTTAATATAAGTACATTGTTTTGTTCTATCATCAATAGTTTTCACAGTGCATGCGATGAAAGACATTTTATGACAATTTTTGTAACACATTCAAGTTTTAGTAGAGATCCCTAATTATTTATGGAAATTACTATAGCCTATGTTACTCGGTGAAGATGTAGTTTTCCAACGGTGTAAGAATTTTTTAAATCAGTCGAGTAGTTTTTGAGCCAAATCATAACAAACAAACAAACAAATCTCTCCTCTTTATAATATTAGTTTAGATTATGTATGTGGGTAGGTATGTCGTTTTGTGGCAATTAAATATTTTTTCTTCCTTCTTTTTAATGAAGGTTATATGAAAAATAACATTGGATCACATAAAATTAGGTTATGTGTTTAAATAGCATATGAAAATTATATCATGTGAATGTTATTTCAAGTGATATTATACTATCTGTTATTATACCAAACATTACACACTCAAAAATAACTAAAGTGTACTAAACGGGTGATCTCTAAATCAGTCGGTGTTTACAATTATTCTAGCAACCAGTTCTAATGCAATGACTGAACTTTATAATGCAGTCAATGTTAATTAACCATAATAATATGATAAATTAGCTGATAGTGGCTTGTTTGTGCTCACTTTATAAAAATGTTTGTAGGTACCTACTTGATAGTGAGATATACATTTTAACTTTTGTTATACTTGCTTTGACTTGCCGTTCTACCGTGTATGTTGATTTTCATTCAATCCATTCATCCATCATATGTATATGTAAATCGGGTTGGTTTCCGCAACTACCATGCTGTCCAAAAATAAGCATATTGAGTGGTCCTTAAAACTTCCCTGTTTAGGATGGCTAATGAAATGCTCATGCACTCAGGTTGAAACACTGTGTTATGGACCCCCAATAGTGTGGCTATGTGAATGTTGAGATCCTCTAAGTAGATAGGTAGGTAGTAGGTACCTACCTGTTTTCGAGATCGTTAACTCCCGAGAGTTCTTCAGAAAAAGATTTGCGTCAAATAATCCAATTGGGCCATAACGACCTTGCGACGAAACCGAGGAAGGTATTTTGAAGACTTACTGTAAAAGCTTTTTAAAAATAAAAATCTTCTTATGCATTCTTTCTAATAAACATTGTTGATTATTTTAGTATTACAGAGTATTACAGGTGTTACTACCTGCCACAGGCACCAGCGATCCACAACTAAAAATTACTAGCTTTTGGTCGTGTGTAAATTCTGTTTGTATTTTTTGGCTTGTGGTGAGAAATAAACAATTTTTATTATTATTCCGTTTATTCATTTTTTTTAAACTTATTTCTTACATTTTTAATATTTCTTAAAAAAAAAAAAAACATTTAAAAATATAAAAATAGTAGCCCACCGGTATCGGGAACAGGGTCCAAGCTACCGGCGGTCAGGGCTCAAGAGAGAGGAACCTCCTAACAATACGAGCCGTGTCCAGAAGTACCGCTTTCTGAATCAGGCCCTTGATCCAGCTGCCTAACGAGAGCCTCCTGAGGTGCTGGTCGAGGCTCGTGGCTATTAAGCCATTGGCTGACACAACTATCGGTACAATGATTGCTGAGTCCACATCCCACATGTCGACAACCTCGCGAGCCAAGTCAATATATTTGATTTGCTTATCTTTCTCGGCTTTCACGAGGTTCTCGTCATGCGGAACGGTTATGTCTACAATCATTGCACGCCTCTCGATTCGGTCCACCACCACTATATCAGGCTTATTGGCAACAATAGTCCTGTCAGTGATGATGGACCGATCCCAGTACAATGTGATATTGCCATTATCGAGAACTGGGTCGGGCGCATACCTGTAGTACGGCACCTCCGATTCCACAAGAGAGTATTTCAGAGCAAGTTGCTGATGGATAATCCTGGCTACAAGGTTGTGCCTATGCAAGTATTCTCCGTTAGCTAGACGAGAACAACCAGAGAAAATGTGGCGAATCAATTCTCCCGGACGGTGACATGCCCGACATATGTCAACCGTGCCGTCCTTCACAATAAATCTCCGGTAGTTATTCGCATGATAACTTCGTCCATAATTGCACAGACAAAACATTCGGTTTCTCCAAAGAGATCACCGAAACGCAACCAGGCTACGGACGCTAATTGATCTACGTCGGGCCCATGTAGGGCCCGGAAATAGCGTCCGTGAAGTTCCTTACTTTGCTATACCGCCCTGCGATCGTTAGTGTCTAGCACCGCAGGTTTGCGCCATTTCTCATTTGCCAAAGAGAGCGGGGTGAGTCCCTTGTCCACCGCCACTACATCTCGATGCATACCCACGTCGACAGTTAGGAAATATTCGCTGAGACTGCATATCTCGCGATTGTGGACAGTCTAAGCATTTAAGAAGCCTCGACCTCCACACTTTCGCGGAATATAGTCTCATTACCGACGACCGTGGGTGATGCATTCGATATGCAGTAAGCAGTGTACGGACCCGCCTATCCAGGGCGTCAAGTTCCGTTTGAGTCCATTTGAGTACGCCGAAAGAGTACATCAATACCGGCATGACCCAACCGTTGAAGGCGCGCACCTTGTTTCCGCCTGATAGAAGGCTATTGAATCCTTCTTCAGGCGGCCAAAGAAGCGCTCCTTCAACGATTGCTTCATGTCAGTACCTAACGCTTCCGACATACCCAAATACTTAAGTTTCAGTTGAAGAGAGGGATCTGAGGTTTATGGAATCCGAGAGTTGAATTCCTACGGATTCCATAATCTCCCCACGCTTTACATGCATGACCGCACATTTGTCCACACCAAACTCCATCCTGATGGCACTACTGAAAGTTTCAGTTACCTTCAGTAGCTCCATCAGTTGCAGATTACTGGGGGCAAAGAGTCAAATCATCCATGTAAAGAAGGTGAGATATAACCTGACCACCTCTCTTCAACCGATAGCCCAGCCCTGAATTCTCCAGCAGTGTGCTTAGAGGGTTCAAGGCTAGGCAAAACCAAAGCGGACTCAAACTATCGCCCTGAAATATACCCCGCTCGATCCTTACCGGTTCGCTGTTCCTCTGGATATTTCGACATCCTGGATAGCGAAGAACTGTCCTCCATTGCCCCATACACGACATCAGGAAGGTGCGTAGCATTGTATCAATTTTATACAATTCTAGCACCCTCATGAGCCATGTATGAGGCACCGAGTCATAGGCCTTCTTATAGTCTATCCAACATGTCGACAGATCCTTTCGGGAACGCCGAACCTGTTGGCTAATGGCCATATCAATGAGGAGTAGCTCCTTAGTACCGCGGGACCCATTCCTACATCCATTTTGAGAGACAGACATGATGTTGTTGCTGTTAATATGATTATTAATTTTAGCTCTCAAAATAGATGTAAGAACCTTATAGACCGTCGGTAGACACGTGATCGGTCTATAATTTTTGGGTTCCGCGGTACTACCCGATTTGTGGAGCAGGTGGGTAACTCCTGTCGTAAGAAATTCGGGTAGCGAGCCGGACTCTAAGGCAGTTTGGTACTGAGATGCCAAACGAGCGTGCGACCTTTGTAGCCACTTAATCCAAAAATTGTGCAGTCCGTCCGGCCCTGGAGATTTCCAATTAGGCAACGGACGGACTGCACGGGCTACATCTTGGGGGCTGATTGTGATTGCCCCCATTTCTGGCAATGGATCGCACGCTCGTTCGACCTCTCGAATCCAATCACCTTCGGTGTGACTGACAGGCACCGACCAGATGTTGCGCCAGAACGAACACATGGCGTCATCATCCGGCAGGCGCGTGTCAGTCACACCCTGGTCCGGTTGCTCCCAAACCCTATATACCCACCTTTCATTACTTCGGAATGTGCGATTCTGGGTGTATCGCTCCACTCGCCGCCTATACCTACGAATACGGTTTGCCCATGCATACACTTTCTGCTTCAGGAAGTCGATGCGCTCTGTGACACGTGACATATAATCTCGGGGGCTGATATCAGTCCCCGAAAACGCCCGTCTCACAAAACGCATCACTCTAGGGCGAGTGTTGCCCTCCCTGAAGCAGATTAGTTTGCCGATTAGCGCTCTGGCCCCACCGATACGACGCTCGATCCTGCACTGCCAAGCCGGTACGGCTGGTTTTGGTCGTGTAACTCTATCATTAGTCATTTTGACATGAGCTACACGACATGCCGCTACAGCCGCGCAGTACATAATCGAGTGTGTATCAGTGAGGTCTTCGCAGTCATCAAAATAATTTGACAACTGCGAATCCAGAGCAGCTACCAGCGCCCTATTTTTGTTATGCATGGGCAAACGAGGTAAGCGTGGTCTTAGTTCAGGCGGTAAGTAGCGATATTCCCGAATAGCACACTCTAAAGCACTCCTCAATTCCTCATTGCACTGGGTACTTACGTTTGTAACCCTGTCATTACTCTCCTCGTCAGCTGGGCTGGACATTTGCGACTGCGGTGGTGCCACAGTCTGCGACGGAGGAGTAATGACATGGCCACAAATTTCCATTCGGAGGCGATCAAGCACACTGTCATCCAACATACGGTTACGTTGGATGACGCGCACCTGATCCGACAGTCGTTGGGCCGAAACGTTGACAGCTGGTTCAAGTACCTGAAACAGAGAGAGCATCCGACCGCGGTACGCAGTCAGGTTAGTTCCCCCCTCTGTAGCCCCCAAAGTATGAGCGCATGACATTATTATTGATGGATTGTGTCCATCGCATGCGCTGCACACTTCCGCCGGGACCTGGGACCCTATCAGAGGCCGGTGGGCCTCGAGGTCCTATGCCGTCCGGCGGCCGGCGTCTTCTTTGCTGACGTGCAAGTGGTGGCGTCGTGGGCGGTGAGAAGTACTCGTCGGTCGAGCTCGACGCAACTGCCACGGCCGGTGTCACGGTACTCACAGTGGGGCTGGGTTCCGGCGGCGGCGAGGCGGAGCTGAGCGACGAGGCCGAAGGTGATGGGTGTGGTGACGTGCCCGGCTTCTCGGCAGCATCTTTCTTCGCCATATCTTAAATGTTTTTCAGTTCTATTGTTGTGTTGGTGTTTTTTTTTAATGGTTTTCGGGTTCAAGTTAATTTTTGTTGGTGATGATGGTTTGTTTTAAATAATTCACAATAAAAATCGGCGAGAAAAAAAATCTTGAGTGTCTTATTGACAGCCGGGCCACAGATTATTATTATTATTATTTTTGTTTTACATTTTTTTTCCTCGGCTAGCCGGGAAGTATTGATGGCACGGGCCTAAGCCAAGTGTTCATCAATTGGGATAGGAGTACATGTTGTAGACTGTATGATAGATGGGAGTGTATTGGTGTAGATGTTTTGGTGAGGGCTATTGGGTTCACATTGCAGGAACCTTCTTACTAGCCTGCGCGTGTTTAATACTGCTTTTTGCAGGAGTTGGTAAGTGCTTGAAGGTAGGTTTAAAGAATTAAGGGATTGTTGAAGTTGTTTGGGTATGACTCCAGTTGTAGATAACACTATAGGGACTATTGTAACTTTTTGTAGATGCCAAAGTCGGGTTATTTCGTCTTTTAGTTCGATATATTTGGATAGTTTTTCTGCGATTGTTGTCTGTAAGTTATGCGTATTTGGTACAGCTATATCTATCAGATATCCTGTTTTATTTATTTTATTTATAACTGTGATGTCCGGTCTATTGAAATGAATTGTGCGGTCGGTGAGAATGGCACGATCAAAATATAATTTCGTGGTCGCGTTTTCCAACACCGTTTCGGGGTTGTATTTGTAGTATGGCACTACAGAGTCTATGAGTTTGAATTGATGAGCTAGTTTTTGGTGAATGATGTTAGCTACTTGATCGTGTCTATGTTTATAGTCTGTCTGGGCTATTGACTTACACGCGCCTGTAATNTTGTATTTGTGGTATGATACTACAGAGTCTATGAGTTTGAATTGATAAGCTAGTTTTTGGTAAATGATGTTAGCTACTTGATCGTGTCTATGTTTATAGTCTGTCTGGGCCACAGAGTACTTTTATGTAATTACTTACTATACTCTTTGATATATGGGCTGTTGACTTACTCGCGCCTGTAATATGTTGGATCGTTTCTGGAGAACTATTGCATTTTCTACAAATGTCAGTGGTTAAATTCTTAATAACTTGGCCCTGTATTGCAATTGCAAGCATGAAGCCTTTAGTTTCTTGGAAAAACTCACCTCGATTAAGCCACGCGTACGACGCCTCTTTGTCGACATTTGTTTGGCATAAATTTTGGCGATGTCTCCCGTGTAGAGACTTCTGGGTCCATTCTAGAATTTCACCATCATGTCATCGGTCACCTTTTCATTATTTTGTTGATTTTTATCTTTTAAATTCAGAGGTGTTAAGTGTTGGTCGTGTTGTGCTATTAGTTTGTGTAGTATGGAAGATGCAGATTTGGTAAAGAAGTATTGTCTAAGACTAGTGATCTATCTGTTGTGTAAGTTTGACACATCAATAAGGCCCCTGCCTCCTTCTTTTCTCGGTAGAGTTAACCTTTGCTGGCATGATCTAGGGTGGTATTTGCGAAATTTTGTCATTGTTGTGTTAATTTTGCGTTGTAAGGATTTTAGGTCTGTTTTGGTCCAGTTGATTACGCCGAAAGAATAGGTAAGTACAGGTAAAGCAAACGTGTTGATTGCTTTTATTGTGTTCCGAGAATAGAGTTGTGTTTTTAGTATTCTAATAAAGGATGTGATGATCTTGTATAAGGTCTGCAGGCAAGTGATAGGCCTATATTTTGCTGGATTAGAGAGGTCACTGCGGTCTTTCTATTATTATGTGAGGACAGGAATCGCAAAGGTATTCACAGCTTTGATAGTATGTTTGGAGTTTAATTGAGTGTTAAAAATGGATTTTAGTCGAACGCAAATTGAACTAAAAAACAGAAAATATTTTTTAATAATTGATATTTTATTCAACAGCCATAGAAAGTCCACTAACTCAATACACTTCAATCATTTTCAATGATACTAAAATAAAATAAAGTGATAAAAAGATTAATGTTAAGAACCATGCTTGTCCCAAACCCGCTCACCAAGATCTTAGTTAAATTTTTGTACCTAACTAAATGGCGTTGGCGTCGAATTAGAAGTCGGTGTTAAGATTCTCCGCCGTTTAGTTAGGCTCGTGTCAATAAAGTTCATTTTTTAAGTTCAATCATTAGATCAGTATATAGTACTCGGGGTTGTTTTATTTCATACTCGACCTTATTAATATACACAATAAGATCAAAATTACAAGTTGTTGTGTAGGTTAAAGTTTGATTTGAGTAGGTGTCACAGTTAAACAAGCGTCTGTCTTTGATGGTGTTTTTTCAATTCAATTCAATTATTTTATTTCAGAATTACATTCATTCATTCATTTTTTCATTGGCAACTAACTTAAAATTATACATCATATTAAATACGACCGGTGGCTAGCTTCCTGCTTGCTTGAATCAACGTGGACTGTATGTACGACTACTTAGGTATTAAAATGCTTCAACATAAGCCGCCCACCAAAGGATTATATGAGTCCTTTCAAATGAATCAAATATACGTAATTATACATGCAAATGATCAACACTCAAAGGTTGGATTAATTAATCAGCGCCACTATCCACTGGCAGTGGACAGAGCTTAGACACAGTTCTCTTTACCATATCGCGGCCGCTTTTAACACTATAAACTCTTGTGCAGCCTGGTCTTCTGGTCCTGGATGTTTGCTAACTACTCGTCCTAGGCTAGGACGAGTAGTTAATGGTTGCTAGGACTCCTAGCAACCATTTGCCTGGTGGAAGGTTCTCCTGCTTGATCCAAACAATGTTACCAACTTCAAACTCCTTTACTCGTTTGAGCCATTTCGGACGTTATTGTAGTCTAGAAAAATATTCTTGTTGCCATTTAGACCAAAAATCATTCAACATTTTTTGGACGTATTGCCATTGTGATAACGTATGCACTTTAAAATTTTGTAAATTTGGCCTAGGTATGACTATGGGTGCTTCTCCAATTAAAAAGTGCCCAAGTGTTAATGGCTCAATATTTTCATTATCCATATTTAAATCATCTTAGGGGCACAACGGCCTAGAGTTTAAGCAAGCCTCTATCTCACACAGCACTGTCGACATCTCCTCGTAAGTTAAATTACTAGTTAGTATCCGTTTCAAGTGATATTTCGTGGATTTCACTCCTGCCTCCCAGAGACCACCGAAGTTTAGGCTTTACGCAGGAATGAAATGCCATTGTGTGCCATCAGATCGGCTGCCCAAATTCAAAACCTAGTAACAGGTGATTTGAAAAAAAAACCGTTTTTGGCATTTTTCGACTTACTAGACAGTGTCAAAATGATGTGAACCTTAAAACACCCAGTTTCATACGTACTTTTAAAAAAATAATTTAGCAAGTCTAAGCAATTTGGCATGTTTGCGAAAATTTCCTTGAAGTACAAATTCTAAACTTAGTATGTCAGAATACAAATTTAAAACCCTAGCAGCTCAAGCGACTTACTAGGTTATGAATTTGAAATACCAACTTGCTATGTTTTTAATTTGGCGCCAAATGTAAAGTCAATGAAATTTCGTTTAGTAAGTCCAGTGTTACCCGCGCACGATTGTTTCGCTCCATGATATAAAATAATAAAAATGAGTTACATTCAATTTTATCGGTCCAAGCGTATGGTACGTGCTTTGCAAAACGAAAACGAATGCAGGTAAGAAATAAATTATTCATTATAGTTACGAAAATGTAAAAGAAACGTGACATAACCTCAACATAGAATTGTCGTTGCATTATTTTCATAATAAAGCTAACAAACTAGGATGATGTGCTGGCTTTCGTGTGATGAATGTGCAAAAGCCGATTTTGCTTATTTTAAGGGTATGTTTTGCTAATTATCCACTGAACAGAGATAATAATTTTAACTAATGTCCACTAGCGCCGCATACTGCCCTATAGAACAAAACGGAACTTTATTGGAAAGTTTTTTTTTCTTTACCAAAGCTATTTAACTAACACTTACTGCCTTATTATTTGTCTTTTTTGTTTTCGGTGTTGGTTGGGTATGTTTAGCTTGTTCTTTTTTCCGCTTTCAGAGCAAATGATGAAGCTAAAACAGATACTGACCATACTATTATCGACTACAACAATCCTATCCCTGGGTCATCGGCCGAAAATGTAACGATCTGTGATACACACAAATGATGATCCTCTCAGCACATTTTTGCTAAACCCAGTGGTTGAAGCTAAGTTCCTCGAAGAATCTGTTCTATAAAACAGATTTTGATGAGTCTTCCAAAGAACTGAACTTTTTGATGCAGAAATTTAATGTCAACACTATTCCCCCACTTTCAAATACTATCCCCCGAGGGGTAAAATCATCGAAGAAAGATGGTATTATTTCAAAATTGGTCCCCCTAATGCCATTGAGCAGAAGGGAGTTTTGGCTGAATCTACCCACGAGTGATAACTCCACTGATTTGCAAACTGATGGTCAAATCGTTACCAATGACAACGAGTAGTTCATTATCAATAAGAATGATTTTAGCTTAAGTTTTTTTTTTTAGTTTTGGTTGACTATTGTGAGTTTGAGTCATGTTTTGATTTAAGAGCCCTTTGATGTACGTTAGTAAATATCTTTTTATAAGTGAATTGGATTTTTAATCAAAATCTGTACTTTGGAATTGTTTTTAATTCATTCAGTTATAAAAACTATGCTTAATGAATTTGTTTAGTCTTTACTTTTACCATAGAAAATCAAATTGATAACCTAGCAAGCTGACTTACTAAGTTTTGATATTGTTTTTAAAGTAATATTTTAGTAAATTCACAAATAAAAATAAAGTATGAGCGATTCAAGTGTAATCATAAACTGCATAACGAAAACGAGTATTACAAATGAATGTCAACAATATAGCACAACTTTTCGCCAAACATCCAAATCGCTATCTTTTCTAGTTTCTTCGGGCGAACGAATCAAAGTAGCCGACCCGTTTTTTGGCTCTCCTGAACATTTTTGTTCGAACGAGTTACTATGTTTTGATTTTAAGCAGCCGAGATGCAAGCGTGTCTGCTATTGATCCAGATAATTCCAAACTTGCTTCCTTCCACATGGCTACCAATTCTTTATTTGCACCGATGAAATTCCTCCCCTGGTCACTCTATAAATGTGCACACTTGCCTCTTCGTGCACAGAATCTAAATCAATTATGAAATTTAGTAATTTTATTTTCATAAAATATTTTGTACTAAAAGCAACAAAACAGTACAAAATCTAAAAACTACCCTTTACAAAAATTGGAAATTAAAGTTATTTTATACTTAAGTTTTTAGGGGTTCCGTACTCGATGGATGCTAGCAGGCTATTTCAAGAACCGTAATAGGTAGTGAGCGCGAATCCGACTCGTACTTGGATGGTTTTCGTGTGTTTGAAAAAAACATATCTACAAACGTTAATATTTATAATATTAGTAGGATTACAAGAACTAGAAAAATAGAAAACTGAACATCGTTTTTCCCATTAGTGCACGCCTTTCGCCTTGCCTCCCCTACAGGTGCTCTAGGTACTTGTGAAGTCATGACGTAGAGCGCGTCGCTACTCGCCGCCGCCCGCGCCGCCGCCGCGCCGCCGTCGCGTCCCTCGAAACACCTATTATGTACCACCCATCGTCACAGTAATACAGTTTTATTACTCTCTAGTCGATTGTTTTTCTCTAGGAGCGTTACAATTTTAATAGGAATCTAGATTAGGACATTTATTACTAGCAAGTGCTCTTTGTTCAGTATTCCTATTGTTACAATTACAACGCCCATGTTATCGACAGCATGTGAATTGGTTGTCAAAATGTTTTGTTGTTTGTCAAGATTAACTTTTCGGCAGGGAGAGGTAAATCATTTAAAGTACTTTCTTAGTTCATTTAGCATAAGCATCAGCGGCCTTAATGACATCCAGCCAATGCATATAGTAGGTACAACATTTAATTAACGGGCTGGCAGTTGGTTAGGTCGCTCATTGAATAGGATAAACATGTAACGAAAATATATGAAAGTAGCACTTCACCCGCGACTTCATCCGCGCAGATTTAATACTTTCCTCTGCAAACTTCGACACCCCCCGACCCCCTTTGAAGGGTAAAGGG
Source organism: Mamestra configurata (assembly GCA_002192655.3). Classification (NCBI taxonomy): domain Eukaryota; kingdom Metazoa; phylum Arthropoda; class Insecta; order Lepidoptera; family Noctuidae; genus Mamestra; species Mamestra configurata. The sequence goes on from NDFZ01003929.1 coordinate 36,376, forward strand.
TAATTTCGCAATATTAATAGTTGTGATCTTTATTCTTTACCTAGATAGTTACTTATACAAAGTTTCTAAATCGAAGTAATTCTATTTCATACATTCCATTTTAACCCTTTTTACGCCGATGGACAGGTTTGACATCTTTTTCGTAATCAACCCCTGATTACGAAAAAAATGTTAGATCCGTTTCAAATATTCCACTTTTAAAATGTTTAAGTATACAAATATCCAAGTAAATTGAGGTCTAGCAGTAGTTGTGTTTAGTGGTTGGTTTTTAAAAAATCCAAAAAACGTACTGCACATTTTTATCAAGATTGTTAATGCCGAGTATCAACTTTATCCGACCAAGCGTTAAGATTCTTCCCCGCAATAGGTTTTTAGATGTGTTAAAGTTTATAAACCTTAACATCCCCTAAAAACCCATTGCGGGGTAGTTCTAAAAAATGAGTTATGATGACATTCATTATTATTCATTCAAGTTTTATAAACTTAAGCTAAATTTAAGGAATAAGATATAATATACAAACTTGAGCACCTCCTAAATCGTATTTTGGAGGTAGTTCTGTAAATCGAATGATGACAAATCTAAGTCACTTAGGTCCGTATTCGTACCAAGTTCCAAGTTTTATAAAGCTTAGGAATAAGATTTTTCATATAAACTTCAACCCCCTATTGATACCTTACCCTACCTTTTCGGGGGAAGTTACCTAAAATCCTTTCTTAGATGACGTCTCCTGCTTATAATCTACCTCCATGCCAAATTTCATCTTCATAGGTTAAGTGCTTTTCGACATTTCTTGATAAATCAGTAGTGAATGAATGAATGAGTGACCTTTCGCTTTTATAAATATAGATATGTAAAACGTTCGTTCACAGACATATCTATGTCGTAGCCGAATCGTAGTATTGGCCTCTTCATGAAATGGCCATCTACCTCGACGACCGACTGCCCGCTGACCCGCTGCGCGGGGCTCCTTTTCTATTTTCAGAGTTTTAAAGGAAACTAACATGAATAGACAAACGGAAACTAAGTTTTCTTGCTTCGCTCGCTCACTATAGCTTCCACCGCCGTACCGGGGTGCCCCAAATTCCCTGTGCCCTAAGTTACCAAATGAATTTTATATAATGCTAGGCAAGACGATAAAACGGTATTGAACCAAGTCATGTGTAGTCCAGACTAATTACGCAGAAAATTAGGCTTTGCAATAACTCATAACTCTGTTTTTTTTGCCGTTATCGTATAGGTAGAGTATAGGCAGGGAAGTATGTTCAGTTAAAATGTATCCCGCAAAAAGTTAACGCCGTGTTCGTTTTTTTTCAACCGACTTCTAAAAGAAGGAGGTTATCAATTCGACTGTATGTTTTTTTTTTTGTTTGTTTGTTATGCGATCATTCCGTCAATTATGAATGAATTTTGATGATTCTTTTTTTATTCGAAAGCCTATACTCCTGAGGTGGTCCCATTGGCACCAAGTCAGAATCTGAATCGGATCCTAGGGAAATCGAGGCAATCCTCAAATTTTAAAGGCACATACCTACATTGTTTTTCATATATTTTCTTACGCAATTCAGATAATTGTGCCTGGTAATCAACATCTCATCTTGCTGAGCTGATGATGGAAGGTATAAGTTAGGATCTGATGCTGGGATCCCAGGACATTTGTTTGATCAGCCATATTTTCTCCAATTGTCAACCGATTTGGATGATTCTTTTTTTGTTTGGAAGACTATTTTTCCAAACTGGCTCCATTGCAATTCGGTGAAGATCTGATGAGGATTTCGGAGATAGGCAACGGAACTCTTCAATGAATGATAGCAAATCTCCCGGGATTGCTGAAATCGAATGTCTGTGTTTATTGATTACACCAGTTCATAACATAACATCACGCCGGTAGGCTTTGAAGGTATAAGTTAGGATCTGATGCTGGGATCCCAGGACATTTGTTTGATCAGCCATATTTTCTCCAATTGTCAACCGATTTGGATGATTATTTTTTTGTTTGGAAGACTATTTTTCCAAACTGGCTCCATTGCAATTCGGTGAAGATCTGATGAGGATTTCGGAGGTAGGCAACGGAACTCTTCAATAAATGATAGCAAATCTCCCGGGATTGCTGAAATCGCATGTCTGTTTATTGATTACACCAGTTCATAACATAACATCACGCCGGTAGGCTTTGAAGGGGTGGAAGGCAGATGCAAACAAGTCAACCTGAATTAACATGTTTGGGGTTATCTATTCGGGCATAACTTTATTGTTCATTTACCGATCTTAATGATTTTTGCACTGGGTTTAGTTATATGTATATTGCATTTGCAATGTACTGGGAACTTCAAAGATAAACCAGTGACCTCCTCACCTTAATCCTAGTAAAAACTAGTACCAAAGCAAAGTAGATATTTAACTATGAGCTGGTGTGGATTTGGACTGCGAAGGCACACAAAGAAACTCCTTAACCACTCATTATGGGAATAATGTCACTTAGTTGTGGGGTATCAGCACTAAAAAGTGGAATATAAAAAACTTTTTTACAAAAAAAAAACGGTGTTTTTGGTTGTTTTTTCGTTTTTTGACACCGACATTTTATACTTTGTAGTATTTTTTTTATATGCAAGTCGGCTTTTTTTTTAATAAAACGTCTTTATTTCAATAATAACCGCTTACCAACAAAATAAAAGTATCTGTNATTTTTTTTATATGCAAGTCGGCTTTTTTTTTTAATAAAACGTCTTTATTTCAATAATAACCGCTTACCAACAAAATAAAAGTATCTGTTAGCGCAAGTTATTAATATTAGATTTTTGTGATAGCGGTTCAGGCAAAAATGGAACTGAATTAAATTGGGTTTATTTTAATTTATAGGCCATGTCTGACTTAGGGCGGATTCGACCAAACCCGAATTTATACACGAGTAACTATACCAGGAATTATCAATTCCTGGTATAGTTATTAGGTTAGATATAGGTATCGAGTAAATCAACAGTCGTTTTTCTCCGCAATCTAACGTATAGCTCTACTTGGAATAGCTATGCGCGATTAACAGAGTGAATGTGACCCTTTATGAGAACGAATGTAATACCCGGCTAAATAACGTTGTCCTACAAACGGGACGGTGCAGAAGCCAAAACCCATGTCAACTCTCATTTGTCGTATTATAGCGTGGTAAAGTAGCTGTCAATAGTGTCCATGGCAATAAAATTGTTTTGTCAAATCACGATCATCATATTGTTCAAATAAATCTTTTCTCTCTTTAAGCCACCTTGGACGTGTAGGCATAAACTTTCTCATCACCATCACGATCTTGAATCAAATCGTTTAGTTAGACGTTGCATTTTATTTAGGGGCCATCCATAAATTACGTCACACGTTAAGGGGGAGGGAGAGGGTCGACGAAGTGTGACATTGTGTGACAAGGGGGTGGGAGGGGTCCAAAATTTCGTGATGTCACATTTCAAAATCTATTTTAATCTAAGTGTAAAAACGCGAACTTGAAACTATAACTTTGCGGAAACCTCAAAAACATAATTATACAACTATATCTGTGTAAATATAAGATACCAATTGTTTTTTTGACCACTCGCTCTACTAGTTTTACGTGCCGACCGCCTAGGCGCCCTTTGATAAATGCTGGCGGCATTTATCAACGCATTGCGGCTATTTCATATATTCATTTGACCACTGACTTTCACGGATGAAACAATGTTTTTTTTTATTTAATATGGGTTTGCTCTTGACTCTAGTCTAGGTCATAGATGACAGAGACAAAGTCAAAGATGGAGCGAGCTTACCCAGAAGCCTGTTCACTCTAATTTTGAAGAGATTAGGGTTGTATGCCTTCGGAAACACAGACGCAGGCAGAGAGTTCCAATCCTTTGCTGTGCGCATTATAAAAGACGTTTGGAAACGTTTAGTGCGAATTGGTGGAATAGCAACAAGGTAGGGATGGTAACTTGCAGTGCGTCTAGATGTCCGATGGTAGAAGGGGGCCGGTGGGATGAGATCGTGGAGTTCCTGGACACTCTCCCCGAAGTACAATCTGTAGAAGAACGACAAGCAGGCAATCTTGCGGCGATGAGCCAAGCTGTGAAGCTTGGCATCCACCAGTTCTACGTAGCCAATGAGCCTTTTAGTTCTGCGTTCCACCGAGTCAAGCGCGGCAAGTTGGTATTTAGCTGAGCCATCCCAAAGGTGGCTGCAATACTCCATGCAGGATCGGACTTGTGCTTTGTAGAGGGTTAAAAGCTGTCCAGGCGTGAAGTATCGCTTCACTCTATTTAGGATGCCCAGCTTTTTGGCCGCAGTTTGGGCTTTGTGCTCAATGGTGGCACCAAAGTTGAGACTGGTTGTCAACTCCATGCCTAGGAGCTCGAGCCGATCGGTTACAGGAACAGAAGTACCCCGAAAAGTCGGAGTTAGGTCGAAACGACTCCTTTTCGCGGTAAAAAGGCATGCTTGTGTTTTGGTGGCGTTAAAAGAGACCAGATTGTCATCACCCCACTGGGAGACAAGACTTAAGGTCAAATTTGTCCGCTCTACCATGGCCTCTCTCAAGGAACGAACTTCTTCCCCGCTGGTTTTTGCGCTAGACAAGTATCTCTCTGAAACCGAACTGTCATCTGCATACCCAACAATACCAGGCTGAAGCAGGTCATTGATGTGCAGCAGGAAAAGAGTTGCAGAGAGAACAGACCCCTGAGGAACTCCGGCATTAATAGCCATGAGGTCAGAGAAGCAGCCGTCAACGACTACTCGGATCGACCGTTCACTAAGGAAGTCTGATATCCAGCTACAAAAATCAGCTGGGATGCCATAAGCAGGAAGCTTGCTGAGTAGACTTGCGTGCCACACCCTATCAAAGGCCTTCGAGATATCGAGCGATACAGCAAGTGCTTCGCCGTGTTTCTCGATGGCTTCGCCCCAACAGTGCGTGACATACACAAGAAGATCGCCAGTTGACCGTCCCCGGCGAAAGCCATATTGACGGTCACTGAGGAGATCATTGTCTTCAAGGTAGGTCAGCAACTTACTGTTCAGTACCCTTTCCATAACCTTGCACAGAATGGAGGTAATGGCGATCGGTCGATAATGAGCAGGGTCTGCACGGTCGCCTTTTTTTGGCACAGGTTGTACATTCGCAAGCTTCCAGGATTTTGGCACCGTTCTTTTTTCAAGAGAGAGGCGGAACAAGCGTGTCAACACAGGAGACAGTTCAGGCGCACATTGCCTCAAAACTCTCGCTGAAATGCCGTCAGGCCCGCTGGCCTTGTTCACGTCTAGACTGCACAATACTCTTCGTACCTCTTTCATGTGAACTGCGATCTCCGACATCGAAGAGTCACAGTAACGAGGTACAGTTAGTGGTTGCTTGGAGCCAGCGTCCAGACGTGAATTGCTAGCAAAGAGAGATGCAAATAAATTTGCTTTCTCACTTGCAGAGTGGGCCAGCGACCCATCAGGTTTCAGCATTNCCGGCTAGCCCCGCCAGCCCGCCGCCGGCGCCGGCGCCGCCCGCCGCCACGCACACGCGCGTGCTCACGCTCGAGCACGGCGAGCACCACGACTCCACGCTCTACCGGTACGCAGCACGCTTCACGATCCACGATCCACATGCACGTCTCATCACCGAGCGAGCGCCTTTATTTAATGCTTGTCTTGTATTTATTTTCAGTTTTGAAAAAGGCTGCTATTTACAATTCTGCCCCGGTCCTTCTTTACTCGGCCGAAAAGTATTTCTGTATACCAATTATGTGATGTCGGATAACCGTAAGTCTATCGAACTTTTCTAAAGAAATATCAGTCATGGCATTCCAAGTTCTTAATATAAGTGCGAGTAGTCGAAAAATTGAGTGAAGACGTGTGATCATTGTATCACCATACAGAAGACGACAAGTGCGGCGAGCAAGCGGAGTTCATCCGCAACCAGTACTACGGGCTGGAGTGGCAGCGCGCCGCCGAAGACGAGCCGGCCGCCGCGCTGGGCACCGGCCTGCTGCTGGCCGACACCGACATCTACTGCCAGCTGCGTCTGGCACGGGCCGGCTCCTTCCACTACTACTTCGTGTACGACAGCGCGTGAGTATCTGTCTGCCGGTGCATGGTCGCGTGCTCGCCGCCCGCAGGCAGCCTGCTCAGCCGCTCAGCCGCGTGTTGCAGGGAGTCGG
>NDFZ01003930.1:3949-42559 GCA_002192655.3 Mamestra configurata
TAAGTAGCATACTCTGGGTGCATCGTCCTCACATAATATTAAATTAATTTTTGTATACCAAATTTTGTAAAATCATTATTTGAAAAGAGTAACTATGGAGTTTCTTGTCCGTTCTTCTCCATAAGAATCTACCTTTTCGAATGGACAGTAGAGTCACTTTATTAATGTAATATTACTATTTTTACTGAACTGTAAACGATGACGTTCAAAAGTGCCGTTTAATGGCCTAATTGAAATAAACGTTTTGACTTTGACTTTGTTCATTAAATGGCTAGGCAGCCAATTCAACGGATGATTAAGCCAGTTGACTGCGACATATATAAGTTTGATTTAAAATAAAACTATATCTAAGTACGTAAAATACCGCAGCTAAACTGTTTGTCACATATAAATAGTTCGGTACAATGCAATTGATGGCGTTGTATCATTTTCTGAATCGTGCATTTAAGATTCTCATCGAAAAGTATTATAAGGAAGCAATGTACTTAACTACTTATAATGACTCACTTTCTGCGAAAATACAATTGGAACTGAGTTGCTGTTGCTGTATTTTATTCAACTCAGTGGAGCTCCCATCAAAAAAAAAAACTAATATAATGTTTAACAGTTTTTATCTCGGTAGGTAAGGCCTCCATATTGCTGAGATCCGTTTAGTTGGACGACCCTATCCTCCTGCCTATTTAGCCTAGAGCGATAAGGACGCGGAACATTTTTCACTTTTATCAATCGTTAGCGCACATAGAATGCCACATTATACAAATGGGCCCAAGGGTTTACCACTGTTTGCCATAATTTAAAATCCAAAATTTATTATAAGGCTTCTCAACAATGAGTACGCATACAACTTTAATCTCTACAAAATTAGAGTGAACACGCTGCTTCTGGGTAAGCTCGCTCCATCGTCGAATTTTTCTCTGTCATCTATGACCTAGACGAGAGTCAAGAGCAAACTCATCTCAATAAAAAAATAAAAAAAACACTACAGCTTAGCATAATTTCATTAGAAATAACGCTTCAGTTGCCATAATCGTGTAATTACATCAAATTATTTTCACTAATTTCATTGTTCATTGGTCATACATAATCGAGCAAGTGTCATAATAATTTTAATTCATAAATTTATTTGCTATATTTTCATTTCATTTTCAATAATGTCGATTTCCATAACATTTTTTTTTTGGTGTCGGGGGGAAATCCTCATGGAAATCCTCCACCCTGGGGCGGGTGGAGGGGTCTGTCAGACTCTTACTGACTAAAACCACCCCGGTGTTCCATCTCCCACCTACGCGGGATCGCGGGAACGTATGCGACTTCCGCAATCCCCGCCTCTGCGGGCCACCTCGCGTCGGCGGGGGGAGTGAGGTGTTTGACTCCCCCCGCTACGTCAAAGAGGGGCGCACGGGAACACCACGCGCCGCCACCTCGGGTCCGGATGAATGGGAAGCGACGGACATCCCCAAGTCCGCCGCCCCTGGACCCAGTTAGGGGGGCCGGAAGAGGGCAGCGTATGCCCTCCTCCAACGCCCGATGCGCCTGCTGCGGGCCGGGAGAGCGGTCGAGATCTCCCTCTCCCTATCCGCAGCCTCCTTCTGCACGATAACTGTCTCGCAGAAGGAGACCACCGTGTGAGGTCACAATTCTTACCTAACCAAACCTAACTGTTTCGAATTTAACAAACTTTTTATTGTTTAAAGATTGTTTGCTGTAATAAATCATTTTTGATTACCTACAGACCAAATGCCTGAATGACATTATTTTTTTGTACAAAACAATAAACGTTTCTAAAATATATTAAATGTTTCATATGTCAAGTTTCGATTATGTAACGTGTTACTTTTAGCAACTAATGATCAGTACACAATATGTTATTATGGAAAATAAAACGGCAAATAAAAGTTACGACTAATAAGGTGACATTCAAGCGTTATTAATTAAATGATAATAGTGCAAGTAAATATGATGAGGGGGGACGATTATGGAAAACAAGACAATACCGGGCCCAAGACGTGTCAAGAGACGTTACACAAGATACTTACTTATCCGGTGCGATACCAAGTTCCTTTTCAATAAATGCAGTGACTTCAGTACCGATGACTTTGTTTTCTTCCAATCCTAGGTGCCCTATGGATTCAAGGGTGGCCACGGCGCTGGGGACCGTTGACTGGCCGCCGAAAGAAATCGCGCAGTCGCCTGACACCACGCAGACGAATTTCTGTTAATGTTAAGAATTTTGTTTTAAATCAATATATTATATAAAACGCTTCTGGTACTGAGTGACTGACAGACAACGCACAGCCAAAAATACGGGTTGTAAAAAGCTAAAATTTAAAAAGTTCCTTGAGGATTGTAGGGGAACACTAAGAGAGGATTTCCCGCAATTCCCAAGGGGAAAATGGGATATACGCGTACAAAATCGCGGGTAAAGGCCAGTTCCTTATAAACCATTTCCAGAAAAGTAAAGTGTAAAGTAGAGTCTGTGAGATTGTAAAAGTGGTAATAAAAGGTGCATTACATACACCATTGAAGTGAAGGTTTGGATGCAAAATGCAACACTTCCCATACACAATGTTTAAGTGCAGAAGGCAAAGGGGCAGAAATCAATCACACCACAATCTTACCGCTACAACCGGGTAACACATCAAACAATTTATCAGCCGGTCTATTCTGAAAACATTACACTGTGAAAACGTACGTGGAGTGAGCTTGAAATGAACTGTCATTGCATCTTGATTGGATAATTTGACAGCTCACTTCATGTTAACTTCTAAGTTTTCAAGGTGATATTTTTACAGTATAGCAGTACAGCCGACCTACTATGACGTGCTAATGCCATCCAATTCCGATGATGTAAATGGGACAGTGCTATTCGCTATGTATAGCTCCGTCTCTCTCTTAGAGCGGAATCATGATCGCTTTAAGACTTCATAGTAGGGCCCCTGATACCAGTCTTGCCAAGGGTTATCCTTGGCACAGCTGGTGTCAGATAAAGTATTGGAGGCAATGAAACTCAATTATGTAATTGCATAATATTTTGTTGGGTTTCCGCAAATATCTGATTCGTCTGATAAGATTATGATCGCATGATCTGTCGGTTGATTATTATAAGTCTTTGAATCAATATTGATGAAACTTACCAGTGATCACATATTGTGATCAGTGGAATAATGTGTTTTTCACCTCTGCAGTATTTTTAATTAAGTTGTTTTTTTAATAACTTTGCTCCACACTAGGAATTCTCCTGTATCGTGGGTTTTTTATTTGAAGCTGTGTGGTCGTCTTTTTGGCCGTAATCATAACTCAATCTTTTTCTTTTATGGTATTTTATTTTCAATGCGTGACTATTTCTAAAAACCGTTTTTTGAATTGAGAATTAATCGATAAGAACTTCTCAAACCCTACTTTAATGCTTTTTGAGATATTCAATTGCTGAAGTAGAATCCAAAAACTCACAAGTTCCCAACTACAAACAAGTTCTTAATTCAGAAACAGAATTGGTCATCCCCTTGATAATACACTTCTGGACACATCTATTGGCCCACCTTGTATTTTCAGTTTCGTTTGGTCCTAGCTAAAATTTTATATTAGGTCGAGCAAAAAGTTTTTATGCAGTTTTGAACCTGGCACATTCACAATTTCATTCAATAATCTTTTATTGAATTTCGAACACAAAATTTAAAGAAACAAAAGACAATTTGGAGCATGTTTGTTGATATCAAACAATCGAATACTAAGAAAACTTGGTTTTATTGGTTTACTTGGATTTAATTCTTGAAAAAGTGATTGATATCTTTGGTTTTGCAACAAACATTACTTATTCTTAACATTAAGGTGAGGTTCTATCAATAATCTATGGATACTTCACCTGAAGTCGCCGCCCAAGCTGTGGCACTTATTCAGGCCGGACACAGCCAAAGAAACGTGAGTGCTCAACTTAATTTAAGTCGATCTGCGGTCCGAAATGTTTATCGGAGGTACCTGACTGGCGGCTTTGTTCGTCGCCAAGAAAGGCCACGATCTCGGGTCACAACTGAAAACCAACTTCGCGACTTCCACGGAGTATCTGTGAGCGCTCGAACTGTTCGGAGAAGGTTAATACAAAACCAACTTCGCGACTTCCACGGAGTATCTGTGAGCGCTCGAACTGTTCGGAGAAGGTTAAAAGAACGCGATATGGTACCACACAAGCCAGCTAATGGGCCCAAACTAACGCGAGCCCACCGAACAGCGCGCCTTCATTTCGCACGCAGTCATTTAAATTGGACACAGCAAGATTGGAGCCGTGTACTCTTTTCTGATGAGTCTAAAATTGTGTTACATGGCAATGATGGAAGGAAGAAGGTCTACCGACGTAAGGGAGAGCGTTTCGCACAATGCTGCTTTGAAGAGAGGGTTGCTTATGGCGGTGGCTCATGGACTGTCTGGGGCGGTATATCCGCGAGCGGCAAAACTCAACTTGAGGTTGTTACAGGACCACGGCTGCCAACATTAAATGCTGAAAGGTACATTCGTGAGTGCTTAGAACCTCACGTGATACCATACGCGGACTATGTGGGCCCAAATTTCCTTTTTATGCATGATAATGCAAGAGCCCATGCGGCCGGCATCGTCAGGGAATATCTTCGGGATGTGAACATCACAGTTATGGACTGGCCAGCCAGAAGCCCAGACATGAACCCCATTGAGCACATGTGGGACGAGCTAAAAAGACGTGTTAGGGCTCGTCAGCCAGTTGCCCAGACGATGCAGGAGTTGAAAACTGCCATAGAAGAGGAATGGGAGATGATCCCTCAAAATTGCATAGAGCGGTTGATAAACTCTATGCCTAATCGTATGAGAGCTGTGGTAGATGCCCATGGAGGCAACACGCGTTATTAAATTAAACCTTTATTTGATAAAACATGTTTTTTATTCAAAAATCAATTGCCTTTAACAAGGCGCATATCCGACTTGTTAGGCGTAGCTCCATGTCGTATGGTATTCTGAATTCAAATTTAAAACAATACGATCGAAAAAGATGGTAAAATGTATCAGGTTTAAAACTGCATTAACAGTTTTTGTTCAATCTAGCAATCATATTTCGGTAGGGGCCATCGAAACCTAAACTCTAAGGTGGGCCAATAGATGTGTCCAGAAGTGTATTTTAGTAAACACTCACTTATTTGAAAAAAAAAGACACGGTGCACGGTAAAATAATATTCCATCACAAAGCAGCTTACTTTACAAGAAGGCTAATTAAATTTTATAAAATAATTAAAATGTCTGGGAGGGCTTACTGCAGGGGGAAGTCTTTGCGACGTTTCTTCCTTTTGTAGGAAACCAACGAAGACTGTGCAAAAATTTAATTGTTGCCATGTTGGTGTACAATTTGCTTTTATTGTCATTGACAATCTCGGAACCGTGGGATCCCGGCCCTTTGGTAGATTAAAAAGAAAATTAAACTATACGTATGCACTTTGAAAGTATACCCAAGGACTTATTGTCAATATTGTTATGTGGTGTGTTAAATATGGAAATTGTAACCCACTCCGTTCTCGTTTATCGCTCTTTCCATTGATTAACTCCTTTTCAAAATCCATTGCATGATTTAGAAGAAGTAAGCGGAGACAGCGGTTTTATTTTATCTTATTTAGAGTAATTTTTTTCTCAATTTGGGTATGTTCAAGGTTCATTAAAATATTTTATTGTGTTCATTTATTTACAAGCGGGAGCTCGTCTCGACACTTTTTAATAACTTCAAGACACAAACATTTCTGCTCTCCTGTTTCTTGTAGATACTAGGAGATCATAAATCAAAAGGTCCTTTCAATATATCGAGAGTACAGTCATTATAAATTGAAAGCTAAACTTAATCGATTAAAATATTTCATTGAGAAACCACTTGGGGCTTATTCCAATAAGCCAATACGTTGCAGTTGAAAAACAGGCAATTTTTTTCAATAATTTTCAGCTTTAGTAAACACTCGAGTTGTAATTATGGTGTTTCTAAGAAACTTTCGCAGACGCCTAATTTAAAGTTCAAATCTCCAATATAGTTTTATTTATTATAATAACGATAAGTAACACTAGCGGGAGTCGCTGGTGTTACAATAATCGCATTTTTATTATATTTGTCAAAACCCTCTGATTTCTCCGTTTCGACAGGTATTTGATAGCGATTTTCGCTGAGAAGATATTAAGTAAGTGCGAACATTCATGCGCTGTCACAAATAATTAAGTATCTTTTTCTTCTCTATTTATATAAAACAAACTCAAGGACAGCTGGACCAATTTTGACGATCTTAGGTATGTTGGGTTAGCCTTTGCCGAAAAGCATGATAACTATTAAAACATTGGAAAAATTAAAGAAAAAAAAATGTACAAAAAATATATTTGAATATGCCATTTCTGATACATGACACAAACAAAACACGAAAAATAGGCGGTACGAAGTGCGAGAGGGCCCCTAGTTTTAAATAAAATTAACAAATCGCAATGTTAATTATATTAAGTAACGCTATAAACCCATAGGGCACTACTTTACATAAAGATTCATCCAAGTTAGAAATAAAAATATGCTTAGTTTAAATCATAATTATAAGATTTTTCATCAATCTACAGTACAATCGAGAATTTGAATTTAAAATTCACTAATCAGTATTCTAACTAATCATATTGTTAGAATTTGATTATTTGATAGAATCGAATCGTTACAAGAAATAAGATAAAGTAATTTTATGAATACTCACACTTTCTGGCTTCTTCACGACCCTCGCCAGTAGTGGAAGGATTTTATTAACAAAATCATTAGGAATTTGAGAGCGAGGTAAATTGGTTAAAATTTTTAAGCAAGGCATTTTGTAACAAGTTGCTGGGTTGCTTGTTAAGAGGTTACTGATACCAACTCCGAATGATAAGCGTCATTATTGTTATCAATGTTATTTCAAGTGCACGGTTTATCAGTAATACGTTATTCTCGTTCTTTTTAGGGATGGGTAGCTGTTTTCAATTGTTATCAAAATCAAACAGAAGATATTCAGTATCATCTTCCTCTGTAGAGTTCCTTCCTTACGAATCTCATCTCATTCTATTATCATTTTTTTCGTCTCTTTCTCTTTTATGAGATAGATGATTTGTCATGAGTATGACTCTGCCTTTAATCCGACTCAGTGTTACAAAATCCTGTGACTTTTCATTCATTTTAGGAGGTGAAATACTTGCAGCCCCAGAAATATGACCCGTGGATAAAAAGTCACCCTGTGTTGCAAACAAGTTCTGATTGCTGACGTTGTCACGTCAGCTATGTTGAACTTGTATGCTGCTAATAGTTTTTTGTTGTAATTGGGAGTCCGTTATACTATTTCCAAACATTGCAACTCCTGAGAACCAGAATAATAACAGTGGCAACCACCACGACAAACGCCAATTCAATAAAGATCGACGAGTCTAGGAGACTCGCCGCCGAGGCCCGCCGCGACGTTTCCGTCAATATCCGCCCCGACCCTTGCTCCAGCCAGCCCGCGCCGCTGAGCCTGTAGTTTAAAATTCGTCCCTGATTAATAATCCTAGTTCGATTCATCCCGTCCTAAGCTGTCCTCTCCCCAGCAACGCCCTAAGCCGAGGCCCGTACCCCACAGGAGGTACCCTTAGCGTGTAGTTTNTAGCTGTTTTCAATTGTTATGAAAATCAAACAGTTGATATTCAGTATCATCTTCCTCTGTAGACTTCCTTCCTTATGAATCTCATCCCATTCTATTATCATTTTTTTCGTCTCTTTCTCTTCTATGATAAGTAGATGATTTGTCATGAGTATGACACGGCCTTTAATCCGACTCAGTGTTACAAAATCATGTGACTTTTCATTCATTTCAGGAGGTGAAATACTTGCAGCCCCAGAAATATGACCCGTGGATAAAAAGTCACCCTGTGTTGCAAACAAGTTCTGATTGCTGACGTTGTCACGTCAGCTATGTTGAACTTGTATGCTGCTAATAGTTTTTTGTTGTAATTGGGAGTCCGTTATACTATTTCCAAACATTGCAACTCCTGAGAACCAGAATAATAACAGTGGCAACCACCACGACAAACGCCAATTCAATAAAGATCGACGAGTCTAGGAGACTCGCCGCCGAGGCCCGCCGCGACGTTTCCGTCAATATCCGCCCCGACCCTTGCTCCAGCCAGCCCGCGCCGCTGAGCCTGTAGTTTAAAATTCGTCCCTGATTAATAATCCTAGTTCGATTCATCCCGTCCTAAGCTGTCCTCTCCCCAGCAACGCCCTAAGCCGAGGCCCGTACCCCACAGGAGGTACCCTTAGCGTGTAGTTTATTAGTTTGTAAGTTTTAATAAGCCCGGGCTGGAGGCTTTAATATTTATATTAAGGCCACCACAGGCAAGCCGCTTAAGCTGTCGACCACCTCATGGGTTGAACTGCGAGACGCCACTCAATAATCCAGGAGAAACGATTCAAAAATGGATCTCGAAATATATATATTTTTTAAATATTTTCAAAATGGTGCTATTGGTTTTCTCAGTTCACGCTCTGAAAAATACTCATTGAGAAGTAGCCATTGTGTTTGCAACCTGACTAACTCAGCCCTAACGATGACCATTCTACCCCAAGTTCCTGCATATTCCCCTAGAGTTCATTTATAATATATTGACGGTAAATAGACGGCTAATTTTGAAAGTATGACTCACTAAAACATCGGGAACATTCACACAGGACTATAGTGGATAGGGGGAAGCGGGTTGGCTCTACCTAGACTAGACTAACAAAGGTATTTCGTTCGTATCATAAAAACAAATACACATTCCGAAAATGTGAAATGTATACGTTATACAAAACAACAAAAGTGATATGAAGACGAGTGACGTTATTGCGACGCACGCTATTTCGAAAAACCTTACGAGTGGTACGCCATTTGCAAAACACATTGAGTCGAAAATCGCTTTATCAAATGACGTGGTCGCGAACACGCTGATCCGAAAAACTGTTTGACTGGTACGCTAGTACAAAAGTCTTGGTATCAAATAGAATTTTTCTGGTGATCGAACTCGCGACCCAGTGATTAACAAGAACTACGAACGATACGATTATAAAACTGACACTGAGCTAGCTGTCTATACCACTACGTATAAATGATTAATATTAGTACTTATTATGATTTAGCTATGTATAGACAACTACCTTTCGTGAAGTATTTACGTCGTACGGTACGGTTTTTGGTCTATCAAGGAAACAACAAGTCATTGTATTTCTAAAGTAAACGATTTGAGTGAGTACTTAAATATTGTAACACTAGCGGACTCACGCCAGTGCTACTAACTGATATTATTATAAATAAAACTATGTTTAAAGTTTAAACTTTTTAATATATTTTGCATCTGCCTTCAATGAACGTTGGTACCGGAGTCCCATATGAAAACAAAACATATTTTCATATTCCTAATTGAATTTCTCTTTTACTTTTGCCAGACGCTTCCAAAGGGCTACCTTGTCTGCCAGAGACCTGGAGCCAAGGATATTCTCCTGACAATATATTACATATTCATTATATTACTTAAGGTTAAGTTATAACGATGTAGCAAAGGATAAAATGAACGCCAATTACGTATCATTTCCTCGGTGCGCTCTTAAGTATAGAGAAGAGTACGATCCGCACTTTAACAAGGGTTTAACAACGGAATCATCATGGCGATGGCTCATTAGTGCCTCAGAACAGCTAATGTACTTTGAATTGTCATGTCATTTATGGAAAAAAATGGCAATCATCTTCCAGGAAAAGAAATATTTTACTCGCAAGGCTAAACATGCTCAGACATAATCACTCAATATGCTACCTATATCAAAACAGTTTTTATTACTTAACTTCCTTTGTTTCATCAGGTGATTAAAGAAAGCTTTTCGCCACATGAAGTCTTTACACGATCATGATTCCGCTCGAAGAGAGAGACGGAGCTATACATAGCGAATAACACTATCCCGTTTACATCATCGGAATTGGGTGGCATTAGCACGTCATAGTAGGGCTGCAGGATGTAGGTTTTATTAATTAACACAATTTTTATTATAACTTAGTTAAGGTATTTATCTATGGGTCTTTTCATCTGCCTAGCCTTTGTCCCAACTATATTGGGGTCGGCTTCCAGTCAAACCGGATTCAGCTGAATACCAGTATTTTACGTGGAGCGGCTGCCTACCAAACCTCCTCAACCCATTAACTGGGTAACACGGTACTCCTTGGCAAGACTGGTGTCAGATTTTCTCACTTCTGACTATCCGTAACGACTGCCCAAGATCTACAAATGACAGCCGGGACCAACGGCTTTGTAACCTGAAAATTAGTGACGTTGACGTTATTAGTATTATGAGGTTCCGTACCGTAATTACTTTGTTACTTATAAATACACAGTTAAAACATGCTATAAGAGGAAAACTTAAGTAGCATGATGTCACTGATTTCAGAGCAAATCTTCGAAAATTGTCTACAGCTCGGTGAAGTTTCTGTAAATTTTCACGTAGGCTAGTTGACTTTTAAAATATAATTATAAAAAAAAACAACTACAACTCGACCTAAGGAACCTAAATCAATTACTGTTTAAATATCTTAAAGAAGAAGTTCTTTTAATCTGTCATTTGATTCGATCAAAACATGGAAGATATTTCAATGCATAAATCGCAACCGGCCATGATTCTCATAAATTTCATTATAAAAGTTAAAAGTTTGTAAGGGTTAAATCCATAAACCAGGGGTAACCAATTAGTTTTCATCGGGGTCCGTTTTTTAAATTATGTATATCGCACACCTAGATCTAAAGAGAGCTAACTCAAAAATAGTGATTTTTTAGTTATGCACACCATCGAATTCCTTATCTCAATACCTACCCACCAATAACGCAGATTTGAACATATCTCCGCTACTCAACGCTAGATGGCTAAATACACCAACACGGGCTCAATTCAAAATAATAAAACAAATATACATACATCGTTAAGCAATAGGGAAATTACTACAAAAATCAAATTTTCATCCCCAAACACATCATTAAAATACATGATTCCTACAATATCTATACAGGATACTCCTGCAGTGGACAGGGACACAGTAATACGTTTTTCGCCTTTTCTGAAAAAAGTGTTTTTTTAAGTTAACCTTGTTTAGATCTAGGTGTGCGAATTATGTCTGCCGCGGTTTTTACTTTTTTATACAAAACTAAGATGGTGCTGGCTCTGTTTTCATTTACGAATATTTAATTACTCAAAAAATTACATACACATACAGTTCTGTTATACAACGTGTAACAGAATAAACGTAAAATCGCGAAAAAAAACAGCTGTTCAGTACATCGGGTCGAGTAATCCGCACATAAATGTATGAAGCAGACTATTTTTTTTTTCGCGTTTTCGGTGTTAGTCCCAGAGTAAAAGTTGTTATATGTTAACTTAAGGTCCGCACAAAATATGTCGGCGGTCCGGATCCAGACCGCGGTCCGCTATTTAGTGACCCCTGCATTAGACAATCATGGCCGACAAAGTTTCGTGAGGATGTGAAACGTTAATTTTCTTCTTTTTCCAAGGGCGAGTTTTTTATCCGTAGTTTACCAATGATTAAAAAATGTAAGAACCTAAGTTTCGTTAATGTGCGTTTTTCGATCAATATTTAGCTTGGCCAAAGGCCAAACAAACAACTTTCAATTAATAACTAACAATGGAACGATAAACGCATTGTATCGAATTTTTATCACAATTGGTAAACTCAACGAATAGTTATAATTTGTGATAAAAAATTACTACGGAACAAAAAACTTATTTTTTTTTGCGGTCGAACAGTCTAGGACCTATGAAAATAAAGTGTCACCAAATTATTAATATTCCATACATT
This sequence comes from Mamestra configurata, assembly GCA_002192655.3. NCBI lineage: Eukaryota > Metazoa > Arthropoda > Insecta > Lepidoptera > Noctuidae > Mamestra > Mamestra configurata. The sequence goes on from NDFZ01003930.1 coordinate 15,811, forward strand.
GTTTGTCGTTAACTGCGTTTATGTGTCCACTAGGAAATCACATGTCACAAACAGTCTCAGAAGTAATCTCCGATCCTCATCTGCATCTGGACATGCTTTGTGCTCATCGTTCATGAACACTGATTGAGTTCCGTTTCAAAGGTAATAGTGTGCGTTCATTCCATATTGTACCGGGGATCCCTTAGTCTGCGACCAAGGCTTATTTCCTTGGCCAGAGGTCGTTGCATCATTTGGACACGTTTTGTCTGTACGTAATGGAAGTGTCCGATGTGTGAATGGTTTCCCCTTCAAGCACGCTTTTGAATAAGGTACCAGTCAAGTGAAATCTTGATGAATTTCTCAAGCCTACAATGGAAGTAAGGTAGAGCAGTGGAAAATCGATTTGGGATTAGATTCTGCTGCAACTCTGAACATTTTGACTGAAAATGACTAAATTGCTTGGTTACATACGTCAAATATATATCTATATATCTATCTGCCGCCCGCGGAAAAAAAAGTAAAAAAAATATCCTAATATCCAGAAACAGTTACAAACTCCATCCATCCGTCGTGCAGACTCAATTATTTCCCCCCGAATGCATATCGCCGCCTAGCAACGCCCTAAGCCGGATCGCCGCGACGCATACCTACTGTTCGCAACTCACCTGGACTCTTATTGTGCGGACCCCAATTAGGGCCGCTCGCTATATCGATATAATTGCCGTAGTGTTTTGTTCGCGAAGGGTACTTATGATCTCACGTGTCATGGGGATGGTACTTTCGCTAATTGGAACTAAGTAATTCATCTGCAGGGATTACAAAGATTTGTATTTGGAAATTGTTTTGTTAATTAGAGCGGTTTTATTGTTGCCGGGCGATCCTTCCCACTTATTATCAATTGAGTTTTTATTCGTAATTTTGGTAAATAGGTATTTTTCTTACGCCTTCAAAGTTCTTTGCTGCTTTATTTCGTTGCTAGATGAAATACAGTAATTGAATCGTTTATCCGAGACTGGTCGAGCTTCATAGACTGGGCGTTGCAGTGGGTGTGAATAGTGTGCCGGGCTTGTACTATTAAGATTCAAATTTTATTTTGGAAACATGAAGATACTTGTTTACAAGCCAAGGACATGACTCATATTGTTGTTGACAAAAATCTTATGCGGCCGGAGCATCATCTCTAGGACTTCCCAATCTTGCGATTGTACTTCATTGCACAATTTATTTTCAGTTTAGCTGCTATGTGATACTTTTTTTAGTAATTAATCAGCTAAATATATATCTCATAAACAAAGGCTCTGCAGATACCTCAAGCTCACTGGGTAGGGGGATTAAGTCCTAATTGTCCTGCGTTGCGCAGGGGCCCAGCTATTGATAATGGCATCACACATGGTTGCATAAGCGTGACGTCTCCCCTTTTACACGGACAGTGAAAGCAACACTAAAGGTCGCTCATACGTGAGGTATAATAATAGCTCGGACGGGACGGGATGAGAGGTGCATCGTTCATAACGTGAACGTGGTGTTTATACATACGTAGTGACGGTGACGAACAATAGACGTCCTAGTGTTGGATCATAATAGATCACAGCAGGCTCGCCGTCTAGTCCGGGGCAAATTTTACAAATTTGCAGAATGGTCTTGCATAAATACGAAAATGTTTTAGCCCTGGCTAAAACTAGGTATATTTTGCAAAAAGTTGTGAATATATGCGGTGATTTATTTGTACTTTTAAAAAATCGAAGTGATCGTAAAATATAATATACTAATCTAATACCTTTAAACAAGCAATTCTTGTATATATGTATATATAGATCTAATACCCTTAAACAAGCAATTCTTCTTTATATGTATATATAGATCTAATACCTTTAAACAAGCAATTCTTGTATATTATTTATTTAAACTTAATGTACAATAGTGGTACATGGGCGGACTTAATGCATCAAGGCATTCTCTACCAGTCAACCTTTGGGTTAAAAAGACTACACTGTGGTAGGTTTACAACAAATAAAAATAACATTTAAAATATAATTTTGTTTCGGAAAGAATACACAAATAATGTATATTATACTAATAAAACACATAAATATGCTAAAATAATAAACTAATAAATATGATATTTTATAATCTTACTGATTAAGAGAATTCATAATAATCATGACGAAGAACAACTAAGAATGACAAGCTTTTAAGAAGTATTTTCGGATTTTGAATCTGAATCTCGGCAACGGCGCCAACGGTTTTCATGAAAAATAGTATGCAGGGGGTTTCGGAGGCGATAAATCGATCTAGCTAGGTTTAATTTCTAGAAAACGTTTACAAAAACAATAACCTAAGCTCGGTCATCCAGGTACTATTATAAAAAGGTTAAAATTTATATTGTAATATCTGGAATTCTGCTGCATGGGCCAGGGTTGTGGAATTTGTTCGAAAGAGCATTAGAACCCTTCCGCTTCACCCAGAGCGGAAGAAGTCATTATATCTGGAATTAGGTACTTTAATTATTGAGTCTCGCGTTCGGCCACAATCTCATCTGATGGAAAGCGATAACTGAGCGACGCGACGGTGGAGCACCCTTGACTAGAAGTAACCAATTCACACCTTAGCTTAAAAAAACCCAGTTTATAGGTAAGAGGAAACACAGACTCCGTCAGGGAATTCTACTCTTTTGCTGTACACGAGAGTAATTCGAAAACAGTGTTCTGCATATTGGTGGGATTAACACCGTAGAATAGAATAGAATGCTCTTTGTTATGTACTCATATAAGTTACAGAAAATATAGACAAGGAAAACATTACATAGGGTGACACAATGGACGGCCTTATCGCTGAAAGCGATCTTTTCAAGACAACCTTTGGATGGATTTTACGAAGACAAGGAAAATACAGTACTGTTGGTAGTCTTAGGTGTATCATTTAAACATAAAATAAATATATTACATCATGACAGTCGATTATATTTTTTTCAAATTACCATAGGCTTTTAATCCCGGAAAATACACTATTCTTGTGGGAAAAATGATGGATGGACGGACGGACGGACAACAGAGGCTTAGTAAATTGGTTGGTTGGTTGGTTGGTTGGTTACCCTCCGGGAACGGAACCTTAACACACACACACACAAACACACAACACACGCCATTGGTCGACATCAAAGTCGGAGTGAACTAAATTAAAATGAACCAGCAGAAATATTCTGTAAACAACGTGTAAACTTAGTTGGAGTGAGCTGGAAGTAAATAGTAACCACCTTGATTGAATGGATTGGCAACTCACTTAATTTTCACTCCACCCAGGTTTTCAAGGTGAGTTGTTTGTTGCAGATGCTTTGATAATGTCACCGGAAAATGGCAAACGCCGTAAGATTGTAAAATGTCGCGTGAAATGTTAAACTATTTTTTCTAAATAAGACATAGTTATGTTGGAAACTATTGAATTTGGATGGGATTTATTGTATACAAAACGATTTTATCGAGAAATTATAATCTAATAAAGATTTATTTGCAATCTTACGGAGCCTGCAATTTTCCAGTGAAAAAGCAGTTTATTTGCAGTTACCAATTGATTTTTATTCCAAGTGGAAATGTTTCGTATGACGAAGCACTATTGATATTATAGATTGGTGCTGGTGTTATTGCGATTCAAAAACCCGGTTTTAATAAGACCACGTTTTTTCTTGTCTAAACTAGTTTTTACTGGATGATATTTAGATTTGTTTATCTACAATGATAAGCAACAATCAAAAAGAAAATCATTCTATTTCTGCCAAACCCACAATGATAGGAACTTTCCTATCATCGTGGGTTTGATTTAAATGTTCGATATGACTGGCCTATCGTCAATCTTATACAATTTTTCTGTCATGGTTTAGGAGACGGGAAACTACGGAACCCTACACTGTGCGTGGTCGAGACGCACAGTGTAGGGTTCCGTAATTGGTCAGTTGTTTTTTTTATTGATACACTCGCTTTCGATCACAGTCTCGCCTGATTTAAAATCGACGATAATCTATCTGGTTGACGATGAAGTAACCCTTTCACTGTTGGTTTACAGACTCCCAGGATGTAGCTATCAGGACAAACTCCGGCAGGGAATCCCACTCCTTAGCTGTGATTCAGATTTTGACTACGAGTTGTCAGTCACTCAAAATTTTTGTGCTATCATAAATTCAATAGGAACCATCTCATTAATATTAATGCTGACTTGCACGGGTGATAACTAAACACGTCATACTTAAATACCACACTTTTAGGCCAGTCATACCGAACATTTAAATCGCGAACTAACGACTAGTTCTTGTTTTTTTTTAATATGTTATTAAGACACTATCAGTCGCGTTTATTCAAGTTTGCAGCTTTGAAAAACCTGTGCTAACTTTGCAGCACTCGAAAAATAGTGAAATTTTCACACTTTTTTGGTATTCTCACTATAAGACCTAAACTATGAGTTTTTCAAAAAAATATTACATAATAAACAGAAAAAGCTGTGTAGGTTCAATAATAACCGAGACCACTCTCCAAAAAATACTTTTATTTTTTTCCAAATAAAGGGAAATTTTAAGACTTTCTTTGCGCACACACTCATTTTAAACTCGAACTTTTATACAAACTCACTTCCAAAATGGAACTTATAACGATACCTACAAGCATTCGTCCACGGCTCCGCCCGCCCGCGTGATATCTATTGTACTGGTTTAGGGTGAGTTCGTAAGGAATCTCTATACTAAGCAATGGTTCTGCAAATGTAAAATGGTTTTTTTTTCCTTAGCCTATTATGTCTCACTGCTGGGCAAAGACCTCCACCATATCCTTCCAGACATTATTTTCTTGCGCCACCTCGAACCAGCCTTCGCGGTGTGCATCCAGATCATCTCGCCACCGCTTTCAGGGCCAGCTTCAGCGACGCCGTCCATCCTCTGGCACCCATTGCGTGGAGACTTTTGCCCGGCGGTCATGCGGCTGGTGTAACCCGCCCAGTCCCATTTCAGCCTGGCAGCTTTTTTGCCCACGTCAATGATACCTGAGTAAAATGGTTATGTAAAATTAATGTCAACCACATTAATTTTACATAACCATTACATAATTGAGCACAGGTCTTTCGAAGCTGCAAACTTGGATATTCGCTACTGGTAGTGGACCTAACAAAGCAAACACGACAGGTTGACGGTCTGTGTTTTATCTTATATGTGCAAATGCAACTCTCACATGTATGATAATGAATATGAAATTGATTCGGGACCTGTAAAATTGGTCGCAAAAATCGAGCAGTACCTCCCCTAATATTACTGAACGATCGTTGCTTTACTATACATATAACTCGGTATCAATGCGGAGGACACACGGCTCCGGTGCGGCACCGGTGCGGGGCGGCGCGCGGCGGTGCTGCGCATGTGCGGCTCCGGCGTCGTGTACATGAAGCCTTAGTACTACAGTTAAGGAGATAGTAGTGGATGATTTGCGTTAAGTTTTGAAAATTATAAGTTTGCTTTTATGTATTCTTCTAATATCTATAACTTCTTTTATACATATAATAAATCTGTAGACGAGGCGTTTCTGAGATGCCATTTTAGTAATTTTTGTCTGCTTGTACCTATGTGAAAGATTTAGTTGTGACGGTATCACGTAAAAAGTACGTTACGAATATGTTTTATACCAATATACAGGGTGGACACGACGATACTGACTGAATGACTAATTTGAGTTTATTTTTGACGTTTTATTGGAAAGTTTATTTTTAATTTCGGTAACAGGATTTATACCAGTTTACAAAAAAACCTATGAACTAGTTTTGCTAGTGTTTTAATTTATTGTCGTCATATCGATAAAAATATAATAATATATCTTGGGACAACTCACACACGGTCATCCGATCCCAAACTAGGCAGAGCCTGTGCTATGGCAACCAGACAACTGATAAACATACTTATATATTTCTAAATACATACATATTATAGACAAATTACACCCAGACACAGAACAAATGATCATGCTCATCACACAAAGATTTGTCCTGGGTGGGAATCGAACCCACGACCTCCGGTTTAGCAGTCAGGGTCACTAACCACTCGACCCAGGCCAGTCAATGTTTCCGTATTGTACTTATAAACCAAACCAATATAACGACCAACTAAATTATTGTTTTCTGACATGCACTTGCACGCGAACGATGTCGCGGGCACAGCTAGTACCTAATAAATAGAGAGTTATTTTTCTGAACTTTGCTGTTACTTTTATTTCATGATAAATAAAGAATTATATTTGTGAACTTACAATTTAATCCAAAACAGGCTTGGTAGTGTCGTTAATTGTAAATGACACTACTGGTAGTGCGACTGTTAATGTCCTTGCCAAAACATGCGCAAACTTGGAACGGGATAGTACTTGGAACAAACCCCAGTGAGAAAATTATGTACCAGGCAACCGACACTCTTTCCATCCCTCGGTAGCTAAAAACACCATACTTCCCTATTCACGACAATTTAAGATTGAACATTTCATAATATATAACATCTTTTTCAGCAGGTTTGTGAAAATGTTTGCAGTAGGTAGCTATTTAAATGGTAAGAATTTGTTATCATAAGCCGTGTTCTACAAGCCAGGATGAATGTGAAATAGAACGCCTTCGCAGCATGACGTTTGGTTTATTGTGTAGACCTGCAATCGTAACCGCAATCTTATCAACAGTAACTGTCGTTACACCGTACAGCCAGCGCACTGTGAGAGACTCTCCTTCGAAAATAAAATTAATCAAAATCAAAAATCATTTCTTCAAATTAGGCTGAGTGCCAGCTCTTTTAGAACGTCAAAGTTCTACATAAAGACGGTCCCCCAAAACGCCCACCCTTCATTTCCTAATGTTTTAGCTGGAAGAAAAAGTGGCGCAACAAACTCTCCAGTAACACATCTGTTTCTTAAGTAATAAAAATTTGAATTTTTACAGTACTATGCAAAGTCTACAAAACATGATACAGAAAAATAATATGTCTAATATGTAAATCAAATTTTATTAAATTAATTGACACTTGTTAGCTAGCACACTCCATTATGCCATCAAAAACAAACAAACTCAAGCATTAATAAGTAAATGAAACTAATTAAGCCTCCGGGCATAAATGGTGTGCCCGCTTACACGTGTAATGGTATAATCTAACTACAGGATTGTGACTGGAACCACAAGTGATGAACTAGAGCCAACATAGTTATTATAATAAACTGTAAGTTTATCGTTATAACAATAATAAAAAAAAACCATGACCAGCAAGAAGACCAGCCATTACCAGCCCCCCCCCCCCCCCCCCCCNCCTCGCCATGTTTGAGGGAAGGAGGAAACCTGACCCCCGACGCTACCGCAAGCAGTGACATCTAAGGGAGCATGACGACAATCAAATCCTAGATCAAAACGTACCGCCACCTATTAGAGAAAAATAAAGGCTTATTAATTGTTCAACCCATTTCTATTTTTAATACGACTATTAATGTAAAACATTAAGAAAACTTGAATAAAAAAATGAAATGTTTCTTTTTTTATATTTTATCATAGTAGTGTAAGATTGTTAAGGTAAAAGCGTAAAGGTGATCTTCGGAAGTCAGGTCTGATCTTCGATCACTATTATAGGCGACCGAAGAGTCCGATTCTGTTAATTCTTTCACTGCTAGAAAGCTACACTACCTGCTACATTGGAAAACTCAGTTTTTATAGGATAGCCTCATGATCATAGCAGCGGAGTAAGACGAGTAGTTGTTGTTAAAAAAAAACAGGCCACGTGTTTGTCGGACTTTTACACGAAGCGATCCGTACAATAAACCAAAAAAAAACACGTTTCTTCTATGAGAGTCCCCTTTAATTTTTAAGTTACTTAAATCTTTATTGTTTGTTGTTGTAGCGGCAACAGAAATACATCATGTGTGAAAATTTCAACTGTCTAGCTATCACGGTTCATGAGATACAGCCTGGTGGCAGACAGACAGACGGACAGTGGAGTCTTGGTAATAGGGCCCCGTTCTTACCCTTTGGGTACAGAACCCAAAAAATTAAAGTATTGGTACGCCCGTGAATATATATATGTATAATAGGTCGTTATTCCAATCTTAATAAATAAATAACATGATTTGTGTTATTCATTTTATCATTGTTCACTGCTATTGAACTTTATGTGCTGACAAAGCTTAGGCTAGATATAATCCAGTTATGGTAAGGAATACTTCCTTACTATACGTATATATATATATATATATATGACTATATGTCACCGGAAAATTGCAGACTCCGTAAGATTGTAATAAATCTTGATAAGATTATAATTTCTCGAAATATTATGAAAAAAAGTTTTGTGTCAAATCCCATCCAAATTCAATAGTTAACAATATATTCGTCTCACATTTAGAAAAAATAGTTTACAATTTCACGCGATATTTTGCATTCTTACGGCGTTTGCCATTATCCGGTGACATATATAATGCATTGATGAAATAAAATACAAATTTACATTTAAAGAAAACTTTTTATTTCATAAGTACGAGGAAATGGTAGGATCACCATGAATTCCAAACATGGTGTAAATTAGCACTTTAACGTTGGAAGTTACAAAATATACCCCCAATTGCTTCGTTCAACGGGCTATTGTCGTGGTCTTTAAAAAACTCGATCACAGACTAGTAGACGGTGGCAAGCGATTGGCATGGTTTGTCTGCTCTTGGTGGCAATGCTAACTTATATTTTTGCGGTGTCGAAAAAGGCTCTTGGCTAAAATACTTTACATGTCACCTCCTGTAGATCACAGACGTTGATATATAACAAAATTTAAAGATAGTGAAACTTAATGAAAAAATATGAGTCGTTCTTAGTGTTATTGGACTTTGGAACTAGGATTTTTTTAGTAGTAACCTGAAGCCTTATTCTGTGTGCTGTGCAAGGCAATAGGCTCGCATCCATGGGACCTAACATAATAAAAAATGTGGGATATAAAATTTTACGAAGATGTTTATTTTTCTATGAAGTTCATCTTGAGGACGGTTGTTCTTGTTGACTTTGTTAGTTATAATATCTTGGTGCCGCACAGCACTCATTTTATTCTAAAAGCTGGTAAAATTACAATTATTATTGGAAATAACAATAAACAACAATAGACGTTTACTCCTACTTAGGGCCAACTCACACCGAGATGCAAATCAGTGCGGCTTTTAGAAACCGATTTTTTTTAAAAGTGATTAAATCCTCTAAATTATGAAGAAATCATTGGAAAATATAAATTATATGAATGATGTCTACTATGTGAATGAGTATGTGGGAAATTTTGCTGAGCAATAATGTGGGTATTTTTTGGACAACATTTCATCAAACAACGTTACATGGTCCAAAGGAATTATGTACCTACTAAGGTCGTGAAAAATTTAGGTGGAAACATGCCACAAGCGTTTTTTTCAATTCTTAAGTTCGTATATCGCAAGAATTTCTTAGCTACTCGCGTTTGCATCAGTGTGCAAAAGGTTTTATTATTTAAGAGATTTGTGTTTTGTTTGAACCTGGATCAAGTAGATCCAGATTTCCCCAATTCTAATATTTTAATGTTTAATTCATAATATGGTCCAGGTAATAGTAATCATCATTCAACATGGATCAGAGGAGATCTAGAAACACCCAAGTCACACAATCATATAAAAAAAATTGTTTGAAATAGACGAAATCATGTTTGTTGCATTGGTAGTCTACTATTAGAATTCAGAATATACTGTTTATTATAATGGAAAAAATACCTATTCAAAAAGATTCTGATCTACATTACATTCTGAATGGATAATGGCCCAAGGTACAAAACTGTGATTAGGCTTAGAGGTGACAGTCTTTTATTAAATAAAACTAAAAATAATGTTTATTAAAAATATATATATTTGTGTTTGTGTAAATGTGTGTTATGTTTTTCTTTGTGTTTTGTGTTGTGTGTGATTATGACTGTATTATAATATAAGTTGTTTTGTTGTACAATAAAGAATTATGGATGGGATAAAAAAATCGATTTAATAAAAGCAATTTCATCTTTAGACAGAATCTGGTATCATATAATGTTTCCTCCTCCACCTTAAAACCGTTTCATATTTTTGTTGATAAATTGACGTTTGAGTTTATCTAGGGGTTCTGGATCACTCGCTCTCGCTTCAGTGATGGTGACACAATTTATATGAAATAAATTTTGTTTCCTGGCAGAAACTGGTAGCAATCAATGCAGGTATAACTAAGTCGGGTGCTGTATCATACTCCTGGTGGAATAAATCTGCTGTTTTAGTCTTTGACGACCTCACTATCGATTTTTCATTTTCAGTCTGCTTGTTGAACTTTGGCGAATGTGCGAAGATCCTCACCAGGTTCGCTTTTGAGTGAGCAAATAGCTTCATGTTTTTGACGGACTGACTTTGACAATTCAAAAGTACCTGATAATGGTTTATTTGAAATAAATGCTTTGACTTGAGTATAATATGGTGTATTTTTCATGTTTTGTGTATTTCACTTCCAACTTGTGGTAAAATAAATCTTTTGTTTGGGTTATATTATTATCTTGATGTTTTAATTCACCTGCGTTCCATGTTTTTTTTCTAGGGTGCATATCTAATTTATTTCTTCTTGACATTATCTCACCCCTAGCATTCTTGAAAATCATTTTACGAATGCCATCTTAATCAGATTTCACTGAGTGAAACATTATAATATCAATTATTTAGGAGATAAATTTAAAACTGAACCTTTGCACTGTAATTTTCAGAGTTGAATAGCTGTGAGCGCTTCAACATACATATATATATACTCAAATTTGACTCGTTTTAAGAGCAATGTGGCATCGTATACATATACATTCTAATAGGGTAATGCGCATATTCTAATATAGTAACTGTTTCAGACAGTTTAATAACTGTCGATGCATGGCGATGACAAGCGATGTATGGCGGAGCGTGCGGCGGCCGAGCGGTTCCTCAGCAGGGCCGGCCGGCCGGGCGCGCAGCCCTCGCAGAACATGGTGCTCACGCTGCACCTCCGAGGCAGCCGGAACATGTTGTACTGCACTCTCATGTCGCTGAGTACAGCTTTGGTGTACACAACTCGACTGTGTTGCATGAATGAACTTCATAACTTTCAATCGAAGTGTCGAAGTGCGGTAATTCAGTAATTTGTATAATTTTCATACTTTAAACTCGAGGGCTTTAAGAAAATCTTTATTTGCTTTAGTCAATTTCCTAACTTTTTTCTTACGTCTTTGTACCTTAGCAATCGCAGAACAACTAAGACGTTTTTCATTCGCTTGGGTGTTTTTATAATGTAATATCATTCATTATCATCATTTTGTTTTCTCTTCTTCTTAAATGAAAACGTAGCTGAATATGATCTTCTCCAAAGTTAATACAATAACCAAATTGATTTACAATTTTAACAGATGCCTACAGCTGAAATTATATTTTTGTTTACAGGAAAGTAGTGTAAGGCAACCTCAAGATGGCATGACATTCATTTCATTAACTCAAACTCAAAGCATTTATTTCAATTAAATCATTACACATTGTCACTTTTGAATAGTCAAGGTCGGTCTGTCCAAAGTGATGAAGCTAATTACTCGTTCGAAAGCGTAGATCTTTATGGAGAAGAACGTGGAAGAAACTCCACGGACACTTTTTTAAATCAATGTTTTTTACAATGATATGGTTAAATCATTCGTGTGAAAATTATACAAACATACATATATGTGAGAACGATGTATAAAGACTTGCACGATCAAGCGTCCGAAATATAAAAAAGCAACAATTCAAGGAACAAATAATTGAAATAAGTCGTGGCAGCTGAGACATGACCAGTCCTAGCTGACGGCGCTCGCTCAGCAATATGACGTCTGCGCTAGCACCATTTGGCTCAACCACTTTGAAGAGTGCCAAATGATCCAGCACCATCGGCCAGACTTTTAAGTGAGCATGACACTCTCAACCGCCAGGGCACATTCAAGTCAAAGAAAAATTATAGTTTAAGGTACACAGTACTCACACATGTGCCGTTAATGCATAAAATTATAATGCCACTGTGTTTTTTTTAATAAACATTTTATTACTCTGTTACTTTGTTTTTCTGAGCTCTTACAGTAAATAACATTTTGTGGTATTTTCAGGCACTGGACCTGGACTAGTATCAGTCACAAATTCATGAACAAGATCACATTCAATTTTGATTACAGACGGATCTATTCTGGGACTAATCAGCTACTGGGACTAATCTAACATCGTCCTCACATTATATTAAATTAATTTTTGTGTGCCAAATTTTGTGAAGTCATTATTTGAAAAGAGTAACTATGGAGTTTCTTGTCCGTTCTTCTCCATAAGAATCTACCTTTCCGAATGGACAGTAGAGTCACTTTATTAATGTAACATTATTATTTTACTGAACTGTAAACGACGACGTTCAAAAGTGCCGTTTAATGGCCTAATTGAAATAAACGTTTTGACTTTTTTTTTGACTTTTGACTATTAATTTGGTCTTGATTTTAGTACTGAAAGTATAAGTAAGTAAGTAAACCGCAAGATCTGACAAATGCAGTGGTGGTTGAGAGTATGAAACCAATTCCGTTTTTTTCGAGATGGTAACCATAGTAGACATGCTTCTATAGTGGCCTCTTTCGAAAGATTGTGTTTATTTTATTCTTTCACTACACCAAAAAATATTCAAAAAGTTTAAACAAAGATGCCCCCACATTTAAAAGGGTGATGTACGCTGCAGCCTATGCCACTTAGCCATAGCGTATCTTTTTATCAGTGGAAGAGTATTCCTAATCGTATCAATACTTTACAAACGAACATACAATCTTTCTTTTTTATCTTTTCCAGTCAGTCTATAAATATTATCACAGTTATAGTGAACTTCGGAAACCACATGCACTCGTTCTAATAATTACTTGCCGTACCTAAGTTTCTTTCCACACAAAAATCTTCAACGAACAAACAAATTCGCTGACTACATAATCGATATAGTGACTTACCTTTAGCATCAAGTAATAGTAGAGCCCTGTTAGCATTTTATCGAAATATAATAAAGAATCAAGGTCATGGTACATTGTCGGTAATATTTTATTTTAATCATGTATATTAAATTTCGGACGGCCAGTGTAAACGCACCCTAAGTGCAACATACATACTAATAATTTCCAATTGTTTTGTTCCACAGTATATAAAAATGAAATGTTTCTATGTTGTTTTCAGAACATTGATGGTTAATTTTACTACCAAAAACAAAGGGCGCGTCATTAGAATATTTTACATTATTATTATTGCGTTATTTTGAACTCAACAGATACAACTTCATTTTAAATCTTTATTTCTTTTAGTGTGCTACTTTTATGTAAGTACTTATTCTGCTGTGTCGGTAAATGCCCAATTTAAAAAATACTTTAAATTATGTTATAGCCTTAATTATTCCAGTACCACAACAATAATGTATAAATGTATGCGGTACAGAGAGTAAAGGCCCGCATACCTCCACCGAAAAGGGGAGGATCCTCCGAACCAGACGGTTGTTGCGTCTGATGGGCAACTGCCCGATGGTTGATATTCGGACTGTTGTACATGTTCAAATCGCACGGAGAACTTTGCTTGCGCGATGCAGGATTTCGATGTTAGTTCGTCGTAGATGGCGCTGCGGTTCTTTTTGTTGCCGTACAAATGTCGCTTTCTTAGTTTTTTCATGTGGCGGCATTGATGCCACTACAAATGTGTCCTGTTTCAGATACCAAGCTGGGATCATTTACCCACTTCATCTCTATTAATCATGGACCCTGATGTGGTAGATAGAGCCGTAAGAAAAAGAAGAAAAGAAGAAAGAAACAGAGTTTATTTGCGCCAAGCATGTCGCATGGCAAAATATAAAATAAACAAAATCAGAAAAGTTATGTAAGTTGGGAAGGAAGAAGGGAACCCCACCTACTCGAAACACAGCTAAAGAGTTAATAAGTTTATACAAAGCGATTTCCATCGGCGGTGCTAAAGTTCGGATACGAATCGAAATTTACGGCGCAAACCAATTTGAAAATAATCCTATGTGCCAGTGCAGTGCGGAAATACGAGTATGTGTTTAGCATATTGTGAAGGACATTAGCAATGATAAAAAAACTGAAACTTAAATTATTTATTTCAATTAAACCATTTACAGGCACTTTTGAATTGTCTAAGGCTAAACTTACCAAGTTCTCGATTAAAAATGCACTCTAGAAGTCCCTATGTCATGTCCATTAAATTATATAATAAACTACCCGCATTAATTAAAAAAGAAGAGAAAATTAACATATTTTTTGAGAAAACATAGACAATTTTTACTCAATAAAAGCTTCTACTCGGTAAACGAATTTCTAAGTGATACTTAAGTACCTATTTGTTATCTTTTATTATTTTGCTGATATTCTATTTTTAAATCTGAACATCAAACTACTTAAAATGAATAAGCATTAAGTAGTTATTTCGGATGTTCCATTTTTAATAGAGTTGAATTTAAAGTACTTAAAGTGAATGAGCATTAGTTTAATGTGGCGGGGATTTTTAATCTGTGGCATTCGTGATTGTCCCCGCCATGAAACGTCAACATGATTTTAGTTAAGGATTTTAATGGATTATCATAAAAATATAACGAAGCATTGGAAAGTATACTGCGCTTTATTTAACCTCCTAGCCCCTGAAGTTTTTATATTCATGTCATTAAATTTTATTTGATTTGTTAATTCTATTTACATCTCTCTATAGAGTTTCCTAAGTAATTTTACATATCAGAAAATGCTTCCTCTCTCCTAACCTAGATACTTATCTTGCTGTGCCCGACAGGGTCCATATGAACCTATTTGTTATTTTACCACCTAAGAATACATGTGGAATGCAATAATAGTATTGAGTATTGAACTTCTTGAAGATGACGATGTCCTACTTCTAAGGGCCATTCGCGACGCAAATCTCCTTGCTTGTTGCATACTTGACAAACGTATCGCGTGAATTTATACCCTGCCATATCATGCAACCCTCCACATGCGTTGCACGGTTGTTCCGCCGAGCTCGCTCCTCCGGCACAGCCGCTTACTTAGACTTAGAGAGTTGTATTGATGATTTTAATGATTGTAATTCTATAAATACATACATCAACATACAACCTGATACTGACATGAAAATGGCTAAAAACGTAAGAAAATTTGAATTTCACAGGTTACCCTCGCGCTTTCCTCTTCACTTAAGACAAAATAAGTATGTAACTTTGATTAATATTTTGAATATTAATATATTCAATATTTTGTAACACCAGAATTTTTTTTTAAAATGATTTAAGGCTCTAAAAAGCAAAGAATAGGGTTAAGATAAGTGAGCAATTCTTGCTTACGTACTTATTTTGAAAAACAAAAATAGTTTCCCGGAAACGATTCTAACGATTTGGATGAAATTTTGTATTTAGATAATGTTTTACTTTAAAAGTTTATCTAGACAGGTGACATCCCCCAAAGGACTCATAGCAAAGCTCAGTCGCCCATCTAGTTATCAATTAACTGACAATTTTACACGGTTTCTATAATTTAAAAGAGTTTATGAAATATAAATGTTGATAAATTGAATTACTATTGTAGGTAGGTGGTTTGCTTAAAATTTTTGCATGTTATAACTTAGCAAAACATGCTGGTGCCTTTTTTATTTATTTTAACACCATTTTATACCATGTTTTTTGCAAATAAATGATTATTATTATTAATATATACCTACTTTCTGCATGGCTTTGCAAGATTGGTTATGGCGAATCTTTTGTATAATTTTAAGACACCTATGCAATAAAATTGTAATATAATATTTATCACATTCATCAACGGCGATGGCGATGCTCGGCCGGCGACCGACGGGACATGCGGCGTTTGCGTTTGGGCGAATGAATAAGGCACCCGTGCACACCCCCTCGTAGCCTCGTAGCCCCGCGCTCACCCTAAATAGTAGCGCAGTAATGAAGCATACTGCGTTTCTAATTAGCATCTCATAATTTTATTTTATTTGGGGGAAAACAAACAATCGTACATTGTATATTATATCTAAAAAAACATAGTATGCTATATGTAAATTTACAATCCACTACGTTTCCACATGTTACTAAGTTAAATAAAATACAGTTTTGGTAAAAATAAATAAGATGAAAACAACAATACAATTATTCGTTAACTTAAAATCTAATTGTCTTGTCTTAAAATAAATAATTAAATAATAGATAAATTTTGAGCAAGGCGCTTAATAATTCGTTTTTTAAATGTATGTTTAGATAGGGCAAATACATCGATATCATTAAAATTGTTATTGTAGGCTTGAGCCAATCTATGGAGCGGCGCTCTCATAATAAAAAATCTCAAAATAATAGGTTCATTACGTACAAATACTAAGGCTAAACGCAGTCACACATCTTACTGCATTTTAGATAAGTATTGTCTATTCTTTCAATTGAATTGGAACGCTTAGAAAAATTGCAGTACAACACTGCATTTTTAAGTAGTATCCTTATCCTAAACATTATAAACAAATCATAACAACAGCAAGTGTGTCTTACTAGTGAAATGAATTGTGTTTAAACAAATTCTGGAAGGCAAAGAGCAGTAATATGTCTTACTGCAGTTGTGCTTAGTAATTTACTTCTCAGCAAGAAACATACTGCGTTTTAGCTACCTAAAAGTACCACTTCCGGGACAACGATCAAAATAAGGATTAAATCACTATACATAGCTCATCACGAGGATTCCGAATCTATGAGTAACTCAATTTTCCAAAAATCCTTCCTTACTGCGTTTTTAATTAGTGCGGCAGTACAGGCCTTCGTAACATTTATTTCGTCCATTCCGAAGGTAACTTTTTCTTCAAATAACCGTCAAAAGCGCTTCAATACGTGCAGTTTTCCAAAATTGATGACCATAAATGGGAGTGAATCACAATAAAAGTATCAAAACATTACTTTCAAATAAGATTTCGTGAATCCCATTCATTAAACAAAGCTACCAATGAAAATGATAAAATAGCTACTTATTGGAGGTATAATTTGAACAATCGTCATTCCAAACAGCCCGTAAAAGATTAGCTCCTTTACTATGCGCGAACGCAGCCGTGCTTGGAGGCGTGCTTCGACATACTCCCTCTGTTGAAGAGTCTTCAACTGTAGGAACAAAGCGGGCAGCTGGTGTTGAAGGCGCGCCGGATTACACCGTTTCTTGTTAAGATGACAGCGACCCTTGCGATGCCATCTCTGCTTGGGAGAATATGTGTTTTGCGTCCTAGAAGCCACATGACGACAAATATTCCTTCCTTGAGCTCGCCAAACGAACGGCACCAATTTCTTTTCTCCTGTAGCCAGAACCAGTTCTCCAGAACGTAATAGTGTGAAAAACGAGCCCGAAGTGTTGCTTCAGATATTCGATACTGCGAAATCGTTTTAAGCTGTTAACGTTGACGTTTTAGATGAGGCAGCATGACTAGAAAACGACCAATAAGTAAGTGTGCTGGGGTTAAAGGAACAAGGTCGGAAGGGTCGTTGGACAGTGGAGTTAAGGGCCTTGAATTTAAGGTACCTCGAAGGTCAGGTTTCTAAATCCAAAATACGTTGTAGCCTCCGAAAAAGTGGCGTATAGTATGCGGGTATGAATGAAAAGTTTATGCCAGGGTCGATATTTTTTAGGTTTCAGTTTTGCGAAAGCATCCTGGTCAACTCATTGAAGGCACCGACAAAGTTTGTAACGTTGTCGGATGTTACCGGGTTCCCCCTTTAAGTGATAATATAACGATTTAGTGCTGCTAAGGAGACTTCATTTGTAAGGCCTGACACAAGCTCGAGATGGACGGCTCTCGAAGCTAGAAGAAGAATAAAATTTATTTAGCACAGGTACCGTCACGAACAATAATATTCAACAACTTCTACCATTCAAAAAATATCTGCACGATATTTTCTTCTAAATTACCAAACCATCAAACTGTGTCAAAACTGGGTATACATTGGTTTCACATTAATATAAACGAGACAAAATCAGTAAAAAGTTTACACTTCCAATGTAACTTTTAACTATCCATGACAATTTCTATAACATTTATACATGTAATATGTAATACAAATTGTGTTAATTGTGTTGTGTTGTGTTGTTCTTGTCATAGGAATTGTCATGGATACATTAAAATGATATTGGTAGTGTTGTATACCTACTTTTTTCTGTTTTTGTTAAGTTTATTACGGTAATAATCACAGTTTTATAAATAAATAGGGGTTCGTTACTGCAATAAAACATGGGCTTACAAAATCAGTGTTGTAATTCGTTACCAACGAACTGATTTATTAATAAAGCACAAAATAAAAATAAAAAATAAAATAAAATAAAAAATAAAAGCACATTAAATATAATAGCGTAATTATGCGTAGTTTATGTTTAAACCAAACGTTATTCAAATATACAACATGTCCCGTGATTAACGAACACCCTCTTAAGGGGTTATTGTACGCATCATTATGAACAACTTTTACAGTGGGACCAAACCTGAAATCGCGAAAAAAGTAATTCACCATCGCTACAAATGACCATTGTTAATTTTAAATACGAGGTATCGGTACTTAAATTAATTGAAATCTTGTGTAGCCACCTTCAGCTTTTATAACATCTTGCAACCTTTCCTGCATATTTTTGCTTCTAAAACTATCCCATATCTCATGGACGTGTCTGACCAAGGCTTCTCTGGTTCCAGCTTGGTTGCTGTCCCACTCTGGACCATCAGCCCCCACAAATTCTCAATAGGATTGAGGTCTGGGCTTTTAGGCGGCCACGGCAACGAATTCACGAAATGTCGGTTGCGACTGAACCAGGCCTGAGTGAATTAGAATTATGGACCTCTGAATTGTCCTGCACAAAATCAATAGGCGTTAGTTCGGGAAAGTATACCTCCAGACTAGGCAGAACTAAAACTTCGTCTAAAATAATATAATAATAATATAATATATCTTGGGACGACTCACACACGGTCATCCGATCCCAAACTAGGCAGAGCCTGTGCTATGGCAACCAGACAACTGATAAACATACTTATATATTTCTAAATACATACATATTATAGACAAATTACACCCAGACACAGAACAAATGATCATGCTCATCACACAAAGATTTGTCCTGGGTGGGAATCGAACCCACGACCTCCGGTTTAGCAGTCAGGGTCACTAGCCACTTGACCAACAGGCCAGATACTGGCAAAAAACTGGCCATATTGCACGTCCACTGGCTGCCATCCAGCCCCAAACGCCGAAGCTTATACGGCCACTTCTTCTAGATGGCAGTATATTTCTTTCCAAATAACGAGTGTTATTTGGCCGCCATAAAGACAAACGTCCACCAGCAGAAGAAACAAACACTTTTTCATCAGAAAAATTTCTGTGCTGAAATCGTAGTTCAGATATTCTCGAGCCAAATTGTAGTCGCTGTTGTTTATTTAAGTAAGTTGTGAATTAGAATTTTAAGGGCATTTCTGTGTAATTGCTCGTGACTTTACATAAAACAGCCGCTGCTCTGGGAGATACCCACTATAGGTTGAATAGTGTTGGCCTTGATTCTGCAACATTTTGTGCATTGGTGTGTCATATTTTTAGACAGGTTCCTACATCCAATGGGATAGTAGTCATGACGAACAGTGGCCAATTGAAGCTGTGGCCCAGCATGCAAGAGGCGTAAATGAAACATGTTTAACAAGGGACCGCAAATTGTGTGAAAACTAGATAATGGAATTGGCTACTTAATATTATAATTATAAAATAAGTTATTTAATCTTCCTCCAACACAAATATGATTAGAAAGAGTATCATAAAAAGAGATAATATAATTAGTCATTAAAGTAAGCGGTACTGTTCCAGAAAAGATTCCATTTGAATAAATCTTAGTAATAAGTTTAAAGTTCAGTAGAAGCTAGTGACCAGACTCAAATGATTTCTTATGGCATTTATAAATAAAATGCATGACATAACACACGCCGTGATAAGGATTTTTTTTTTAAACCCATTAATAGGATTTTCAAAAATGTGATTAGAAACATGTATATTACAATAATATTTAGTGTGTACATGCCCTCTGACTGTGCCGAAAATCGTACTGAGTTTACGAGTTGTCTAAGTGAGATTATCTCGGTGATTGAGAGCAGTGAAGTGGAGTCGGTTTTTGTGTTGGGAGACTTTAACGCGCACCCAGGGACACGATTCTCGCGTGAGTTACTTTGCGTATTGATCAATCATGGTCTTGCATTGATACAGAACTTTTATCGCGAGACTCGCATACTTTTACTAGCTCCGCTAACGGTTCTCTCCGCTGGCTATATCACTGTGTTGTCACTGAGGCCGCCAGTCATCTGGTGAATAATGCATCTATTTTGTACGGCGTTTACGTGTCGGACCATATTCCGTTATTAATAGAGTGTAACATTAGTCTAATTAAACTTAAAATTATTGGATCCAACATTTCTTGTAACAAAGTTGTATGGGGTGAGAGGGATTCAGAACAGATAAATGAGTATTTTGATTGCTGTAATAGCAACTTAAAACAAATAGATTTTCCTCCAGAATTTTGTAAATATGCTGATAATATGTGTCGCAAACGTGAGCATCGGGTGGTGATAGATAGGTTGTATAATATACTCAACAGATAGGTTGTACAATACTATATAGATAACTCACTCATGCAGGTTCTGTTAAAAAACATCATAAAGGCAAGTACATATGTACTAGGGGAACAAACACGTTCGCGAAGCTCACCGTGATGCCCGACTGTGTTATCAAATGTGGCTGTTCTACAAAAAACCTACTTCTGGATTTATTTATGAAAATATTTACATTATTATACATACGTTTTAAAACTAAATTAAAATATTGTCAAAATAATCAAGAGAAAATTAAAATGGATATGTTAGCAATTTGTCATGAAAGTAAACAATTTAATAAGTTTTGGACATATATTAAAACATAGATCGGGGATACCAGTAAGCGTCGCGGGCGTGAGCGACCCCACGGATATAGCTAATGCTTTTCAAAAACATTTTAATGTAAACTCGATAGCGGCGCGGGGTTGGCCGTGGCCGGGGCTCCTCCTGTCAGAGTCTCCGCTAAAGAAGTCGCCAGAAGTATACAGAACATGGTGAGGGGAAAGTCCCCCGGTCACGACGGCCTCAGCATCGAACATCTTAAATACGCAGGCGTACACTTACCACGAGTACTTGGTATGATTTTTAACCAATTTATAAGTCATAGTTACTTCCCTGTAGAACTTAGCAATACCATCGTTGTGCCAGTAATAAAAAATAAGACTGGGGACGCCTCTAACTATAGGCCGATATCGCCTGCCACTGTCTGTGCTAAGGTGTTGGATAGTCTGCTTGAAAAAATTCTGGCTAAGCATATTGTTCTCGAGGATGATCAGTTTGGTTTTAGACCGAACTTACCTACGGCTAGTGCAATTTTATGCCTCAAGCAGACTGTCCAATATTATACAGACAGAAAGACTCCTGTAATAGTATGTTTCTTTTTTATCGAAGGCTTTCGACCTGGTCAATTATGACCTGCTTTGGCATAAGCTCAATCACGACACCACTGTCCCGGCTGATAGACGGACATCACTATCACTGTTTAGATATTGGTACAGTAGTCAAAAGAGTACAATTAAGTGGGCAGGCTCATATTCTCATATGTATGGATTGGATTGTGGGGAGAGGCAGGGGGGGCTGAGCTCCCCCCGTCTTTTTAACCTATACATAAACAAACTGATAGGTGAGCTCAGTAGCACTAAAATCGGTTGTCACGTAGACGGTGTTTGCGTGAACAACATCAGCTACGCTGATGATATGGTGCTACTGAGCCCATCTATCGGTGCAATGAGAAGGATTCTTAAAATCTGTGAAAGTTATGCGGTGGCTCACGGGCTCAAATACAATACCGATAAGAGTGAATGGTTGGTTTTTAAATCGGGTACTTTAACCTACGAACAGCTGCCTGAACTCTCACTCTCTAGGTCTCCTTTAGTTCGGGTTTCAAGGT
Organism: Mamestra configurata; assembly: GCA_002192655.3. Taxonomy (NCBI): domain Eukaryota; kingdom Metazoa; phylum Arthropoda; class Insecta; order Lepidoptera; family Noctuidae; genus Mamestra; species Mamestra configurata. The sequence continues at coordinate 37,858 of NDFZ01003930.1, forward strand.
TTAAGTATTTGGGCCATTGGGTCACTGATGACTTAAAAGACAATGTAGACATAGACAGGGAGTGCAGGTTGCTGGCTGTCCGTTGCAACATGCTGGCCCGCAGGTTTGCACGCTGTACTGAATCAGTAAAGATAACGCTTTTTAAGGCCTTCTGCCAGTCGGTATACACGTGCAGCCTGTGGACCAAGTATACCCAGCGGGTACACAGCGACCTGCGCGTACAGTACAATAACGCATTCAGGGTGCTTTTGGGGTTGCCGTGGCGATGTAGCGCGTCAGGGATGTTCGCGGAAGCGTGCGAAGACGGGTTTGCAGCGATCATGCGAAAGCGATGCGCTTCCATGATGACGAGCTTGCGCTCCTCCTCCAATGGCATCCTGAATGTGTTTGCGGACCTCTTACAAAGGTGGGTAAGTGTTCAGACACACTTATCCAAATAAACTGGTGTACTTACACTATTGTTTATTATTAACTACTAACAAATTATGGAAGTAATTCTGATATAAAATATTTGAATTTGAATTTGAAAACAGCATGTGGAACATATAATTTCCTGACTGTGAGAACACCATTTAGCGAATAAATGTTTTCAGTAGGGAATCTTTACGATTTGAAATACATGACCTTCAAAAGAGATCTTTGTGCTCGCTCCAATTCTAGAAATTTCATATTCAAACTCATTGATTGCGTTCCACAAGGTAAAATAAGATGTTTACAGAGCTTAGAGCTAAGAGCCGTTGTAGACCCTGTAAGGGCAAAATTATTGTTTCATCTTTGTAGCCCCGCCCTAAACAGGTATGCAGTAGGTACACTGAAACTGACTGGGGCAGTGAAACATAATTTGGTTTAATAGAGTCTTGGAGGTAACATGAGTCTTAAAGATCCAAAAGAACTTTCTAGTTCGAGCCATGACCATCTGTGTGTAGATGCCAAGATAAGCGTTGGTCAGCCATAATACCAAGATATTTTATATCAGTCACTTTTGTGATTGGATTCCTAGAATAATTTGTGCCTAGTGGAAAATTATGTATTCTAAGGTTATAGTTAGGTCCAGGTTGAGTGTTGTTGTATTTTGTAAACGCGATATTCTTAGTTTTAGAGGTGTTTAATGTTAGCAAAGAAGAATTCAACCATTTAGCAATATGTGTGACCACCTTTCAGCATTTCTATGTACAGATACTGGAGGCACATCTCCAGTAAAGGAAGGGCTGTATCATCTGCATAGGAGAAAACACGCCCATTCTCAAGCTTCATTTCGCAATTTTTTAATGTAAATAAGGAAAAGCGTCGGGCCCAAAACCTTGCCTTGCGGGACACCGAAACTCACCTCAAACTCATCACTGACGTCATTTCCTATTAAGATAATCTGTTAGCAAAGCTCTAATACGTATGTTATCTATCTATCCTTAGGAAGGAATGGGAGAAAGCTTCGAAAGCTTTTTTAGATCCAGGAAAACAGTCAGACAATATTTTCCTGTATCCACTGTTTTTCCCGACCTAATACTTTGGTAGTTCAACTTTATGTTCGGGTTGTAAGTTTGATCTCATGTTTTGAGTCGCGATGAGATTTCCCGCATAAATATGTCATTCTCTCATGTTGGACAATGATTAATCTTCGTCAGCATATTTATAAGGTAAAGTTACACAACTAGAGGTCCATCTTGATGCCTTGCTGGTGATTCCACCGCTAACATCGTGTAACGGTAGAGAAGCGCTATCATTAAAAAGTTTCTAATTTCCAATAAATACCAGCACTGGTCGGCATTTAAAATGGAAGAGGTGATACAGTCAGTGTCCTGCATAACACTCTTCCAAATTTTTAATTCTAAGAGACCCCTCTTAGAATTAAAAATTTGGAAGAGTTCTGATTGTGTTGTTGAGAGAGGAAGTAATGCAGGATGTTGACTGTTAGTTTATCTTATGTTAGCGACCGCTTTTTATTTTCCAACGTACACGCGAACGAAGTCGCGGGCATCAGCTAGTTTTTACATATTCTTTTAACTGTAAAAACGTTCAAAAGTGCCTTTTAATGGCCTAATTGCAATAAACGTTTTGACTTTGACTTTGACTTTGTTTTTGACGTATATATGTTCTGCAACCCGAGCGAAGCCGGGATGGGTCGATGGTATTACCAAGTGTAGTGGTAGGCAAGTGGGTTCATAACGTAAGTTAAGGGAACAAAGACAAAAAATCTTCCATATTCTGACGTTTATTCAAAATTAAGTGCTAATATTAGTAATATTAAATGATTATACATTTTAAACCTTAAACTACAGACATCATTATTTTAAAGCAACGTTCAAAAAGCCTCAAAGTCAATACAATTTTGACAGATTACGGCTGGCATACGAATGCGAACGTTGCTTAAAAATGAGTACAATAATTGGTACTCATAACAAAATATTTTTACTGACTTTCATTTATTATACCTACCTACAAAACCATGTTTGTTTTTTCGCTGATTAAAATTTTGCTTTTTGTCTTTGAAGTTTTTTTTAAAGCGTCATTAGGTAGGTATTCATGAAGTTGGACAACTTTAAGGATCAACACAGCAATACAGAAGAACATTATGACGTCATTTAAAATCTCCTCTAAATTCCGGATCCAACGGATTTCCTAGCCTACAACAGGTTCGTCATATAAAACGTATAGAATCAGCAATACCTGAAAAGGGGTCATTGTACTCATCATTGTGAACAACTTTTACTTAATCAAACCCCGAAATCGTAAAAAAAATCAGCTGTTTTCAGGTATCGCGATTATTCTGCTACACGTTGTATACCCACACCAATCAATAAAACATACATTTGTATTGTATCATATGCTACTCGACAGATTATGATTTTATTAAACATCAAGGCTCTGAGTTATTAATAAAATCCGGTTAAAGACTAATCTGCCTTCAGAGATAAATAGACACCTAATTATTTGAAAATCTAGTATAAAGATAGTGAAATACCGGCCCATCGGCCGTCACATAGTCCTCTAAACATGTAATCAACCCTGTTTTCCTCAATAAGGCCTATATTCTGAGTCCTTTTCAAGGAAACTTCCTCCACTCTCATCTCCAAACCTTTCTTCCTATGCCCTCGGACTTGAGGGACTTATATCCTTCCTTATAGTGACGTTATGATTTATTTTATTTTATATGTTATAATATTTTATAGTAATCTGCAAACCAAGCATGGTTGTTATTTGCAGTGCCTTTACAGGATTTGTTTACCGAAACCGTAATATTCGTAAATGTGTGATGTACATAAAGAGTGAATAATCTAATATCTAAGATGTATATAAGATCTAAGCACTCATATGTCTTTAATAATACTTTGTTTCTTTCGCTTACGAACCACAACACCCCTTTGAGGGTAAATTTTGAAAATCATGGAAACTTTAAAGTTTAATTTTCTCCAAACTCTTAAACTATATGCATAATTTTGTATCGATACTGTGATCCGTAAAAGATTCTACAGTCGATAGCAGACACCCTATATATTATATATATATATATAACTTCTTTTTGCGCACAGTCCTAACATTTTTCAACATAATTTCTGATACCAATGATACGCGTACTTTTAAGTTACCGACTTTGNCGAATAATCTAATATCTAAGATGTATATAAGATCTAAGCACTCGTATGTCTTTAATAATACTTTGTTTCTTTCGCTTACGAACCACAACACCCCTTTGAGGGTAAATTTTGAAAATAATGGAAACTTTAAATTTTCAATTTCTCCAAACTCTAAAACTATATGCATAATTTTGTATCGATACTGTGATCCGTTAAAGATTCTACAGTCGATAGCAGACACCCTATATATTATATATATATATAACTTCTTTTTGCGCACAGTCCTAACATTTTTCAACATAATTTCTGATACCAATGATACGCGTACTTTTAAGTTACCGACTTTGAAATTACATTTATAAATACGATACCTTGTGATCCGCTGGACCATATAATTACGACATATAAATTTGAATCCACGTAATTAGTAAGTTTAACGCGACAATAACTGCAAGTGAAAAATCTTTCTTCCCTTCTACAATGTATTTTAGTACTGCAAGAAATTGAAGTGCCAAAGTGACAGAATAAGTTGAATAGATACATTACTATTGTTCAAATATTAAATATGGTTATATTTAGTATTACGAAGCCTCTACACTGTATAACATACAATTGATTATTAAATATCGGTTAACATGAAATTCTTAAAATGCACAGAATTGACTGCGTTGTTGATAATTTACGAGGTCACAAGACAATATCAACATCGCGTCTTCTGCCGAAACACAAATGCAATGAAATTCCAAACTCTAATTGCAGACCTTCCACCAGATTCTTCAATAGGGAATATGCATGAAAAAATATATATTAACTAAACAATTTAACTAACAACAAAATATAATTCTAATAGTGAAAATATTAATATTTTAAACAAATATATATGTCCCTCTCGCGAAAACGCTGTTTTCTATGGCAGTTGTATAGGCGTCACAGTATTTGACGTCAGAGTTTGTATCGGACTTCTCTTTCTATTGATGAAGGTATTTTAAAATTATTTCATAACTGCTAATAAGTATAATTCATGCATATTCTCAATAGTTTTTACAAGCTTCACACAAATGTAAATGTTCTTAATTTCTGTCTTGTTACTGAAAATGAGAGCCATAATCCAACGGCTCATCCGTTATAAC
>NDFZ01003931.1:0-16167 GCA_002192655.3 Mamestra configurata
CAGTTAAAGGAATACTCATGATAACCATAACAATAGATACCTATAATTAGGATAATCTATTACCTGCATACCAAATATCTTTGTTGACTGTACGCCTACATTTGTATCTGTCATCTTCTAAACTAATCCATACTTAACTAACTATATACACTAGAAATAAAAATAAAAATTCCTAACTAAATTAACCCTAAAATATGGCGTCAAAAAATTCATCCGCATCGCTGTCGACTGGTAGTGTACCCAAAAGACTGGCGGCATTGCCACGTTGTACAGCAATGCTTAGTAAGTATTTATTAAAACAGTTAGAGTCTTGAGTTTACAATAAAGATTGATCCATACTTAATATTATAAATGCGAAAGGAACACTGTCTGTTTTTCTGTTTATTACCACTGTGTTTCTGTCTTTCTGTTAACATTTAATACGTTTTCTCCTGGGATTCACCAGATAAAATATTCTATGGGATTATTTTTAATTTTGATGCGGGCGCCGCTACCAGTAACTATTTTAATTAAAGAGGTAAAATTGTTTGTATCTTAATATTTTTGGAAAGAGAAGTAGGAATTGATTTCGACTATTCTGAAAATTGACACAAACATTAATCACAAATAAACGATTTGATTTGATTTGATAAAAAGCGACACGATCGCTGAGTTGGGCTTTTCATTACAAAAAATGCACGGTTCCTGTGGCATTAACCACGGGAACAAAGCTTCCCGAAAATGCTATACCTACGAGATACTATAGGCAGGTTGGTGACTCAAAGACTCAAATCATTTATTTCAATTAGACCATTTACAGGCACTTTTGTATTGTCAAGGTCGGTCGGTCAAAAAGATAAAGCTCTTTGCACGTTCCAAAGCGTAGATCTCTATGGAGAAGAACGTGCAAGAAACTCCACGGATACCTACTCTTTTAAAAATAATATTTTTTATAAAGTCATGGTTTCATAATTCCTGTTGAAGTTATGCATATATGTGAAAACGATGTAAAAGACGTGCAGGATAAAAGCGTCCGGAGTGAAAAGAACAATTCAAAGAAATAATTAAAATAAACCGTGGCCGCCGAGAAATGACCAGTCCAAGCTTACAGCGCCCGTTCACGAACATGACGCATGCGCTAGCACCATTCGGCTAAACCATTTTGAAGGTGCTTACTATTAAAAAAAAGTGCATTTAACCTCTAAAACTGTCCTATTCTGTTACATTATAGGTAGTATCAATTCACAGCTTGTTAGAGAGATAAGATTAGATATAATAGAATATATCAGAAAATACGTCACTAATTTGACATAATTATATTGCTGACATCCGGATACTGATAATCTCGAAAATTCAGCGTGGAAGCCTGAATGGGGCGGTTAACCAAAAAATATACCTAATTAACTAACGAGCGACCCCGCCTTCGCACGGGTAATATTTACTAATGTGCGCCCGAAAATTACATTTTGGACACTTGTCAAAACATTGACTTATCTACACTATTTATAGAGTAGAAATACCTACCTTCCGGCCCATCACCCAGATACAAGAGAGCCGTAGGGAAACCAGCACTCTGAGAAAATACATAAACAGACCGCGTTCCGTTTTCCGGCCTCGCCGCCGAGGCCCGTCGCGACGTCCCAGTAATAACCCTCCCCGACCTTTGATTACCGAGCCAGCCCGCGTCGCTTAGCCAGTAGTTTTAAATCCCCCAAATAATAATGATATGACCCAGCCTGTCCCTTGCTGTCCTCCCGAAATGACGCCGCTAAGCCGAAGTCCGTATCCCGCAGGGGATGCCCTAGCGAGCGGTCATTTAGTATAATTTAGCTAGTTTGTAAGCCCTGGCTGGTGGTCATAAATTCATTTGAGGCCACTACAGGATAGTCCGGTTAAGCAGTAACCAGCCTTAGTGTGCTGAAACGCGAGTGGTCCCTGGCTAAAAAAAAAAATACTACCTTCTGGAAGAAATTCTACCGCATTACAATCTGTTACGTAGTTTAAAAGATCTAAGCGTACAGAGGGTCAGACGGCGCCGGCGGGAACCGACTTTGTTTTACACTTTGTAGAGGCGTACCAAAATATTTATAAAACACAAGAAAGAAGAATCTTAGTTAGGTAATGACTAACTATAACATTTCCTATTTCCATTTTCTGCTTTCCAGATTTCTTACCATAAAACCAGTAATGTTTCTCAAAAGGCTTCATCAAAACTTCCAAGGTCAACCTTTACAATTTTAAGGTGAAGCAAGACTTCAATTCTTGTCAAGTCCGAGAGTCGACGACACAGCCGACATTCCAATACCCCTAATATTACGAAATACATGAAATCTCTTTAGAATACAAGCCACGCATAGTTCAAAAAGCCTACAATAATTCCTTTGTTCGAATTTATCTACAGCCCTATTTATATTTAAAAAAATCTTCATAATTTTTTTATAATGAATCTGCCAATCAGTATTTGTCTATTTATCATTATTTTGTCAACAAATAAATTATAAATATAATTATATATTTGGCTAGAAAAAGATATTTACCAATTACATTATTTTATATATATGTTAATAGTTTAATTTATATTATTATATTTTTTCGTAAAACCTAAGGCTAAATAAATATTATTAATTTATTTAGCTTTATCCCTTAAAGTTCTTCTTTGTAATTTACGGTGCACAATAATCAGTATTTAAAATTTTAAACTAACCATAAGGTTTTTTAAGGATAAGATTTTTAATGAATAAGTCTGAAACGGAACTTGGATCAGCCGACAAGTTCTCCACACAGAAAAAAACACCAACAACAAATAAATGCTGTTCTTTGACAAGCACATCGCTTGAGAACGACTGGACTGAAATGGCATTTTTTTCGTATTAGACAGAATTCGATTTTAAGATATATGTAGAAACGGTGCGTGCCCGGAAAATTAGGCCAAAACTCAACGCGCTTGTTATAAGTTTCAACTGAAAGCAAACCCCTATTGGGGCAGTATTAAATATGTCTTTTTTGGATTACGAAGAATTTTTAAAAGTAAATAACCCCACATACGTTTTAAATAAAAGGAAATTTTAAGAAAAAAAAGTAAATTACCTATTTATTATTCATGTTCTCAGGGAAAATCCCAGTCTATTTTTTGAGATTCTGAGTATTTCAATCGGCACGCATAATATTTATCAAGCTTGTTTAATTCTGTCTGTTTTATCGGATGAATAAATCATGGACTTGAGGTCTACCTACTTAAGTGAGTAGGTATTACTAATTTATTTATTTTCAGTGACCGATTTGTTGAAATTTTGACGGTTGAATATTTCAGTAGATCGACCATATTTTATAATACAACAAAAATAAACTGTCGATCGAGTTCGAGTTTCCATACCATATTTATATTTACAAGGTGACTGTTGTTTCATACATTTTTTTATCAAGCTATGCGAGCACAAATGTTTAAAGAGCCGATTTTTTATTTTCATATTATTTATTATGAATTTGATTTTTTTTTATTATTTTGACATTTTATTTAATTATTTTGATTAATTAATATTTAATTGTTAAATTTAAATTCTAATTTAATACCATAGTGTTGCATGATTAATAAATGTTTCCGGTAAATTTTAATTTGTAATCCTCAGCTAGTTTCATAAGCTAACTCATATTTGTACGCCTCCTTGCATAACATAGCGCTCTTCATCAAACATAAGACCTGCATTTCTTCACCTATGTTAACAAATAAATACATTATTATTATTATATTGTAGAGCAGAACCTGCAGTTAGAACTATTTATATTGCCATTTAATTAAAAAGCCCTTTGAACTGTGTTTCGTCGATTTCTTATAAACACACATTAGATTCAAGCTACACACAAACTAATAATATTCTTTAATTGTTACAAAATGTAACTATTACACAATTATTTATTTATTTATCATTATAACCAACTTGACCTAACAGTTTAAAAAAACACACTAACAAGTTATTGGTCTGTCCAAAACAAAATTGAAATATTATTAAAAAAGCTAAATATATACTGTAAACAAAACCTGACAAATCTAGGCAAAAATAAAAAATAGAAAAAACAGAAATTATAAATGTTTTTAAATCATAATACAATTATCAATAAACAATCAAGAATAAATAATAATACTAAATCAAAGGAAACAATTATTAGAAACTATATATTATTATATTTGACATCAGTTATTTTGTGGACCGTAGGCACCAAACTAGGTAGAACCTGAATCTTGAGGATAAAGATGTCATATTATTCCTAGTATCCTCTGACAATTGATTCAATAAGCTCTGCTAACTAAATTGGAATAAACCGAACAAACATACTCGTAACTTACGCTAATTCCTAGTTTATCACAACAAGGGAAGTCATAAAAATACTATCAGACGCACGATCCACCTCGTGCGTGAATCATGTATAACGCGTAGTTTTCATAACAACATCCATTCATTGGAAAACGTAATTTATTTTGCTTATACCTAATCTATAAAATTGATATATTTAGGGAAAATAATGAATTGATAATCACTTTTGACAGCAATTCCTAGTAAATTGAAACTTCACTGTCGCAGTCATAACTATATAATATCAGCGATAACAAATTAAAAAAAAACCGGTCAAGAGCGAGTCGGGCTCGCGTGCAAAGGGTTCCGAACTAATAATATTTTTTTAACTTATTACTTTGAAATCATACACTTGTTATAGTTTGTCCTGTAATAAGTAAAGACCCATTTATGTGTATATTTTTTCAAAATATTATCTCAGTAGTTTCGGAGATAAGGGAGAGAATGGCCAATATTCATATTTAAAAATTTTAATATTTAAAAATATTAAAAAACGATGAGTCCTTTGATTTGATAGGTCACACGGCATAGTTAAAAATCTTATTTTTATTTTTTTCCAATTTTCCCCCAAAATGTAACCCTATTTTCAAAACCCTATTTATTTTCGTTACGCATCCGTGTTTGGGTCATAGAAGGTTATATGTGTACCAAATTTGAACTGAATAGGTTGAGTAGATTCAGAGAAAATCGACTGTGAAAGACGGACAGACAGACAACCGAGTGATTCTAAAAGGGTTCCATTTTTCCGTACAGAAGTTCGGAACCCTAAAAAATCAAAATATTTGATATATGTAGAACACGAGACATTTCTGCAGCACATCCATCCCAAAGTTTTTATACTTTTGACAATCATTACCGCTGAGACATTGTCATTTAGGTATGTACAAATTCCACGTTTCACGTATAAAATAACAAGGGGTCGTTGATGTGCACCGTGAAAACCAACCTAAGGTATTATCAATCAATTCCCTTGACTGTACAAGTATAAGCAATTACGATTTTAATTATGGACGGAATGAAATTAAGACAATACTGGATTACCTACGTGACGAAACAATCATATTGCATAACATTATTTCTGTTTGCTTCTAAGTTTTATTTGATTTCTTAGGAAATATTGGCAGCTTTTGCTGGTGACCGTGAGTTAGCTAATTTCTAGATTAGACGAAAGCGTTTCATAACAAAACATTGATGAAATGATTGTATCGTTACAATGAGCGTAACGTTACAATGAGTCATCCTTTTTCGTGCGTGCAGCCGGCGTTCATCGATTTATAAGACGTTGTCACGTCAAAAACGATTAATTAAGTATAATATTCTCAATTGCCTAAAAAATTCTCAGTAACACCGCTATACTCCACATAAACGTTTAAGGAGAATTCATCGTAAAAAATAAAAACGATTGAAATAAAAGCGCTTTTCCGAAACGAAAGTAAAGTTGTTCGAATTTTATTGCGCTACAAATAAAATGAATTCCGAAACAACCCAACGTGTTGTTTATTCTTTTTCAGGTATACAACGTGAAGCTTTTACACGAGATCGACGCAATAAATTTGTAAAACGATGTGATAAAATGCGATTCGCTGAAAAAACATCCCTTAAAACATCCCAATGTTTAAACCCAAGGGGGGACATCATTACGTCCCTCGAACGAACGGTAGTTGCTGAAAATCAGCGCCGGCGATTTTTGGATTTGCCCATAGTCACGGCATTTATGCTGAGCAAATGACCGATTCTTGCTCGGATGCGACGTACAACTTGAATTTATGTATATTTTCTACAATTACTTTCTGTCTAAAATGTTTATTGTTGTTTTGTTTCCTTGTTGTCGCTGTCAGTCAGTCAAGCGTCATGCCATAGACAACTGCTGAACTTTGGTCTTTTCAATTAATGTCCTGTCCAGTCATGGGCTGGCAGTGATGTGTTTTTTTTAGTTTTTATTTATTTTGTTATAATTATTGTAGTTGATAAGTTTTTAGTTTTTAGTGTTCTGTGCGTTTTTTCCGGCAGAATAAACTGATTTTCTTTCTTTCTTTTTTCTTTAAAACATTATCAGGGTGGAAACTGGAGGTTTCTCACGGTATTGACAGGATGAAGTCTATTCCTAAATATGCTCAGTATTGTATCAATGACAAATGGTAGATATTTTTTGTACCTGACCCACCTTTGCATAAACGGTTGATTTTGTTTAAGTGAAAACTTCTTTAGCGGCGTTGTGCACTTTTTGGGATGGGTAAAAAATGTTAAACTCGCGTCAGGACACGTGACCTGATCAAAAATTCGTAAGACGGAGGGAAAGTTCTGAAGTGTTAAATTTTCAATGTAATATAAATTGTCATGTTTGTGTACGATAGTGCATTAAATGAATATTGTATTTTACCACATGCATGATAGTAATTTATACTAATAATTAAAGCAATTCGTGCGAAATTATTCCCTAACCATTCCAAAATATCAAAAATGCACAACGTTAATTTTCAAGTTTTCACTTCTGCCGGCACTCCTGGAGTGCAACCCGTTGTTTTTTTTTAAATACGAATCGATAGAACGTTAGATACAATCCGTACTTGTACATATGAGAGCCATGTTGGTTAATGTTTCAGATTTGAGCGGAGTTGCCCAGAAAGTGCAAACATTTATCAGTTATCGTGTACCAAAACTCTCCGTTGGTCTCGCGGTCGCAAGCGCGACTGCTAAGCGTGGAGTCCTGGGTTTGATTGCCAGGTCGGGCAAAAAGTGTGATTGTGTTTTTCCAATAAGAATTTCTCTGTGACAACCCGGAGTTTGGGAATTGGTGGTGTGACACCCCCGTGCCTCGGAAAGCACGTTAAACAGTTGTTCCTGCGCCAGATTTCTCTCTGGTCGTGCCGAGTTGCCGTCCCATCGTAATATGAGAGTGATGGAAGAGGGAGAGCACCTGTGTTTACGCATACACTTGTACATGGCTAGTCTTGGTTGAGATTGGCTGCCATGGCCGAAATCAGCCAGGAGGGCTATACCTAAACTCAGAACTTAAAGGGAGCTCAAATAATCACCATCGAAATATGTTCAATCTTTGGTATTACAATGGAAGATATAATTTCCATTCACTTAGGAATCTAGGTACTAGGCTAACAGAATTGAAGTAGAGATCTAAAACAATGCAACGTGCGATATATCAGAATCACTACTATTACTCATGTTCCCACGTTGCAAGTGCAATAGTTGTCAATTTTGTTTGACAATACAATATTTTTGTTTGTTCGAATGTGCTCATTAAAGGTCATAAAAAACAAATATGATGGGCATCACATCCTGTCATTAAAGACGTCAATTGAAAAAATAATTGCCTACTAACTGCTAATAGGCCATCATGTACCCATACAAATAAAAAAGTTTTTTTTATCACTTTTTAGTGGCACCTACCATTCCTAACAACACCACTGGAAAGTCACAGGAAAGCAAAACACGCAATTTCGTTTACTTTGATGATATATTTTCTATTTTCTCTAGCAATTTTGATTTTAAAAACCAAACTACAGAACCGATTTTGATGAAATTTCTATGAGACCAATCGGAACGTATATCCTTTAACACAAGATTTATTTTACATCAGTTCATAAATGACTAATTCCGTCATTTATGAAATGATTTAAAAAAATCTTGTGTAACGAACATAAAAACAACCGAATTGAGAACCTCCTCTTTTTTTTGAAGTCGTTTATAAAAATAATTTGAGAGATTGTAAACTCTCGATAAATTGTCAACTGAACATTTGGAATACTTTTATACGCATCAAAATGTGATAATGTGGTCTGTAATCTCTCGAAGTCATTCCGAAGTCTGTCCGCTTTGTACATACATATATCAGGTCCCAAAATGTGCAAATGAAATAAAAGATGGTCATGTATTTCGTTTACAAGTTTAATTTTCGGAGAAATCACAGGATTCTATATTAAGATATTGTTGCATTTTACTTCTTAGACTAAATAAATCAAATAAAGTTTTTAATTCAAATAATCCTGTGAGCCAGCACCAGCACAAGTCAAAGTTTTACATAAAGACCGTCCTCCAAAACGCATGTCCTAGTGTAATATGATATTAATCCTGTATTTGCTAACAAGATTGCAACCAGTATCATTGAGCAAAATGGCTCCAAGCAACAGGCCGCTTTACAAAATATAAATAAAAACAAGCACAAAATAACCCTTACCCCTTTTCATTTTAAAAACACATCTACACGCCTAAAACATTTTCAATTCATCGCCATTATCTAAAAGTCAATTCAACAAAGGAACTCCGAAGACATCCCTTTACAAAGATTACCTTTTAATATTTTCTGTATATTACGAGGGTTCATTATAAACTTGACATATTATGTATATTATATATATATTATTATGCGTGTTTCATTCTTCACAAAAGGCCTTTTTGCATACCAATATCTTGTCAAGTACATCACCCTTTTTGTTATGTTTTTTTACACGCCTGGATTAATAATTGCTAACCGCTATAATTTTTTTTCTCAGGATTTTTGGCATTGTATATTTCAGCGGAGTTCTATATGTTTTTGTTTACAGGAGGAGTATAACGGTGACCGAGTGGCGTCCAAGGACTGGAAGAAGAAGTGTTGATCGTCCGGAGGCCAAATGGGCAGACGCCGTTGTTGCTATCAAGGGCAGAGCCTAGATGAGCCTGGCACAGAAAAGTAGAGATTGGCTTCAGAAAAGGGAGGCCTACAGCAGTGGGCGATTTTGGGCTGTGGATGATGGCTTATGGTGTAGCAGATTGTCCCTGCCCGAGGAATCGTAACTTTATGGCAAGTTTAGTCTGGGTCATCTGCTGAGTCCGACAGATGTCTTCGGCATGCCGAAAGTGACTCCGAAGCATTGCTTACACAGACCCATCTAAGCGTCCGTGTCGCTAAACTTGTCTGTTGACAATTAAGTCGTAGAACGACCTTGTGACTTTAGACACAGTGAACATCTATTGGCAACTTTTCTAGCTAGCACTTCTCGGTTTTAACGAACATGCTAACTTCTAAAAAGACTTTCATAAGTCAATTTAATTTCTCCAGCATTATGAAGGATTTCATGAACTTTCAAAAACTGCGCTGACGATGAGTTGCTGATTAGAGACAAACGGCAAATAAATTATCTTCTGTTTCAATGTATAAAAATCAGCTGACGAATTCTTATTTTTTGGCTGATAGATTTCTTTACTGTTTTTTTTGGGCGACGTGTTTTTAACTGATTCTAAATTCATGGTCAAGGCAAACTCGCTCTACTAATATCAACTACAGCAATATCTGAAAGCCAGAAACAGCAGTAGCTTCCACCAGAAAAAGCGTTAGACAGCATTGCTTGAATAATAAACAGGTACTCACAGATAGGTATATAAGCTCCGGAAGGCAGACATAGCTTTTTGGCATAACCAAAAAGCTATTTACAGTATATTCAGATGCGTCGTATTCAGTACCAGCGCGCGTGTATGACTGTCCACGTGTGATGTAAGAACGTCAACGAAGCAAAAGCAGGATGTTAGAATCCCAGGAGGTAGCGTCTTTTTTTTTTAACTTTTTTTTATTTGGGAAGACAAACAATTATACAGTGAGGATAACATGAATATAAAACTAAATTTAGTCTAAGGCTGGTTACAGTACAATCCACTACGTTTCAACGGATAACAAAAATAAATAATGGTACAGTGAAGATACTGGTAGGAAGGTACTGGTATAATCAAATGAAACAGAAGCAAGACACACACACACACACACTTTGTTCTTAGCATAACTACATTTTTTTTTTTTATTTCTATGTACCGTGCGTGTTTCATGTAAGTGCTAAGTAAATATTATTCTTTCTTTTCTTTTTCTTTCAACAAATCAGAATAAAGTATAACAATCACTTACAGGTAAACTCTATATACTCTCTGCATGTATAAGCTCCGTAATTAAAACCAAACCGGTCAATAAAGCAATTTATTATCGAACAACACTTATAACCTACAAGAAGGTTACCTTGAGACTTGAGATCGTCCATCCATCTCAGTCCGTAAAGTAATTTTGTTGTGAAAATTGACTTTCTAACGAACAACATTTTTTTTACAATATTACTGGTATGATTGGCTAGTATTCTGTGCTTTATTTTAGTACTATTGAAAGTCACTCAAAAATACTTACTCGTAAAATTAAGAATCTGTTAATAAATGTGAAATAAAAAATGTGATACATTAATTTAATTTTGATAAAAGTTCAGAATAGATTTATTTTTGATGAGTTTAATTAAAATGGAGTTACTACCCTTAACTAAACACTGCGGTGCAAGGACGTTTATTTCAACGATCGACATTTTGACATTTTATCGACATCATTTGTATCGTTTTAACATCAAAATGATCTGTGGCTACCACTTCAGTATATTTTCTTCATTAGGTGACCGTAATGGCGCCCTAAACAAATCATATCCTTAAAAAAAACCGGCCAAGTACGTGTCGGACCACACACAGTGCAGGATTCCGTAGTTACCCGTCTCCTAAACCATACTGGAAAAATAGTAAAACGTACTTAAACTATTGTTACATTACAAAGTTTTACGTCACAGACAGACAGACGGACATGGCGAAACTGTAAGGGTTCCTTGTTGACTACGCAGCTACGGAACCCTAAAAAAATCTACCAACTATTCGGCCCAACAACTATCAATAAGGGGCTGAGGCAATTTGGTTATTTTTGATTCGGCACAGGTTTCAAATAGTAAGAAGTAAACTTACACTGTCTGTGTATTTAACACAGACAGTGCAAGTTTACTACGAGTTATGTTTATTTACGAATATTGTAGTTTTATGCCAACACAAACAACGCACAGGTTTAAACCGTGCTTAAACGAAATAGACGTATTTGCATTTACAAAGAGAACAGACTGAACAGAAACTCACTTGTTTCCTTTTTTATTCATAAATCAGTATGTGCGGCCCGCGGCTCCGCCCGCGTCAATGTCAAAAATTATCCCAAGCGAAAATACTCCCAGGATAGAAGTAAGTAAGTAAGTTAAAAACATGAAGTCAGTCTTTCGAAGTTGAAAAATTGAGTGTACACTACTGGCATCTTCATCCTAATAACATCGCAAAAAGTCAGGACGGTGCAATTTATTGCGACCTCAGATGTTTTAAATGACTGGCCTAAACAGCCTAACTTTCGAATTTATAATATTAGTATAAATTTCGTCTTTTGTTTTATTGCTGATACGTTTGCGTATTTTTAGCAAGTTGGAGCTATCGATTATGCAAGAAGTCATGATTCCATTATAATTTATTTGACTTAACTTATGTTAATATGTATAACTACACGTAAATATCAATTACTTTATTTATATACGACTGGGCTGAAACCTCGGACACTTTTTTTATAAAACATCTCCAAGCCATCGTTACCTAAAAACTTATGGAGAACCCTTGTCTACAAAATGAATAGGCAGCATATAAGTTTGGATTCAGGATTTCGTATAACTTACGGAATGTTTTTATCACTTTGACTAGGCATCTAAACTAATATGAAATTCCGTTTCTTGGTCATATGGTAAATTCAACCAGACATAGGTATGTGTTGGGTGAACCTCGGACCTAAAATCTTAGTCAGCTATTTCATATTACCTCCTAATGAACATATTTTACCGAGAAATAATAATTCAAGAGCATGTCCTTTCACAATGACTTAATAATAGTAGATATGTGTGTGTGTAATATTTGTATTTGTCTCTTTTGTGAGATCTCTCCCTATCACTCAAAGGTTTGCTGGAAGAAAACTAAACTTTATTATCACTGTAGTATAGGTTGTTTTGAAAGAATTTAAGACATTTTTCCATAAATAATCAACCGATATTTATCCTAAAGCGTGGGCAAGCTGAAACGCTCAAGCAAATTTATGAAATAAAATACTCCGTAACATAAAAAGCCTGACATATTGTTACATCAAAGATAAAAATAGTTCAATTATAACCACAGCTAGAGGAATCGTCTAAAAATCTCTAAGCAACGGGCCCGCTATCTATGTACTATAAAGACAGCCATACTGTTTTGTTATCAAACGAAATTGCCAGCGCCCACGTGACGACAATGTGATGTCGATATATTCAAATATCACCGAGTGATATGAAAAGCCCACTAATACGCACAATATTTTTTACGGTGGTTGGCCTGCTATTGCTTTTTGAAACCAAACTTGTTTTATACTTTGTAGTGTTTTTGTTATTATTAGGAAGTCGGGTGTATTTTTTTGTAATAAAGATTTTTTAGTGGTACACACCCACACCCACACTTAACAACACCACTGGAAAATCACAGGAAAGCAAAACACGCAATTTCGTTTACTTTTATGGTATATTTTCTATTTCCTCCAGCTATTTTGATTTAAAAACCAAACTACTGAACCGATTTTGATCAAATTTCTATGGGACCAATCGGAACTTATATCCTTCCACATGAAAGTGAAAATTGTAAATTTTTCAAATCAGTTCCTAAATGACGGAGTTATGAGGTAACAAACATGAAAAAAAATACAAACGAATTGAGAACCTCCTTCTTTTTTGAAATCGGTTAGTAAAAAACGAAATTATGTAGAAGCCTGTTAGTATTTTATTAGTCTCCGTTCCTTTCTAAGCATCGTCGCATGCGATGGAACCATTGACTGAAACAGTGGGCTCACTCTTCTCTGGGGATCTCTTCCACCCCTTTTTCAAGCAGCATCTTCAGAGTTCATAAAACGATTTTCTCTACGTATATCTTTTATTTTTGGGAATAAATAAAAGTTACAAGGTGCTAGGTCGAGACTGCAAGGAGGATGACTCACTAACTCCACACCTTGCCTGGCCTGTTGGTCGAGTGGTTAGTGACCCTGACTGCTAAACCGGAGGCCGTGGGTTCGATTCCCACCCAGGACAAATGTTTGTGTGAGGAGCATGACCATTTGTTCTGTGTCTGGGTGTAATTTGTCTATAATATGTATGTGTATGTATTTAGAAATATATCAGTAAGTTTATCAGTTGTCTGGTTTGCATAGCACAGGCTCTGCCTAGTTTGGGATCGGATGACCGGGTGTGAGTTGTCCCAAGATATTATTATTATTACCTTCTATATACTAATATTCGATAGTCCGTCTGATGGAGTGAGCTGGAGCGTTGTCGTGGTGTAGGAAGATCCTAGGGGAGGGAAATGGGAAAACTAGTATCAAATATCTACAGCCTACCAGCTATAGTAAGCAATTTAGTCGGAAAATGAATAAAATTTGTTCGTTACTTTCGTTATCGAACGCTGGCAGTTCATTTGAAGCGATGCCATTTAGAAAACCAATCTAAAAAAATAATGACATGGAAATAACCAGAGTAGAATTCACAATGTACAGAATTTTATTGGGTCATGCATGGTAACAGTATTGTTAAAGTTGTTTAAAAATATGGTTGTATATCTACTAAGTACTTATGACATCTACGTAGTTAGAATATTGTCTTTGTTTGGTGCTAGGATTCAAAACTTAAAAATAAAACTTTCAGTCTTTGATAAACAACTAAATAAATAAAAAAATATTCAGGTCACGTGAAGAGTCACTTTTGATTTTATCTTATAACGAGACCTAATAATAATAAATAAAACATGTTACCGAAAGTTTAAGATCAAGAAAACAAGGGGTTAAGAAAATACTTTTTCCAAAGAACTCCTATCCCTTAACATAATATATCAGACTCCCAAGTCAGTAAGGGTGTGATATCAAGTTTCTAAAGCCATTGCACATACCCATATATTTCCGCCTCTCCTTAGATTACAGTATGGCCTCCTCGAAGTAATACGACCACAGCTAACCAAGAGATATCGATGTCGCCCATAGATATTAGATATTTCTATGGTGACGCTCGACAGGATGAATGATTGCTTACATTTGCCACAATATACGAAAAAACAGCCTCCTTGGGTCTTGTTAAAATGAAATACAAGCACAAACGCACTCAATCAATGGCAAAGTTTTCATTTTGACAATTCAACAGTATTCATTACGTTCTTAACATTTTCGAGCAGATGATTTTTTAAACACACGAAGCAATGGATTCCTACCATGTAGATTCATTAATTAGTCATATTTTATAATAGCACTCTGAAACCTCGTAAGCCATTGCCTTATTTATAAAAAAAACTAACCAATATGATTGGATTAAACATTGCTAAACTGATTCTAAACTATATATTTATGGTTAGTTTATTTAATAACTAAGTTCTATTTGTATTTTATGGCCTGTATTCCTCAAATTGTAACGCAAAGCTAGAGTTTAGTACCTACCTCTAGTTCTCCCACATTTCGTATGTTTGTAAAGTCAATGTTTGCAATCCTACATAGTTTAGGATATAACAAGGCCGCCGAGTTCTAAGATCATTTCACTCCACAGATTAGAATTTTTTTATCAGGTCTACAATTTCACCATGTGACGTCTAAGAATCCGGAACATCTCAAAAGAATCAAAATCATATATCTAATCCTGAAAGATGTGATACCTCTATCGAGATATATAAACCTTTAATGATTTTTAAACACTGTTTTTCAAAATTAAATGATGATTTTAACATTAAAAAAACCATTTAACCAGAATGTAGCCGGACATGGTCCAGAAAAAGGACAGAAAGAATAAATGATTGTCTCTAGGCTTCGAAAAGCATATTTACAAAAAAACACGCAACATTTTGTAAAGGCTACGTAGCTACGATCTTGCTACGAAATCTCGTAGCACTGCTACGAATTTAATAAGCTTGCTACGATTTTTTTAATATTGTTTTTTCTTGGATGTTTCTAGGAATACGATTATAAGTTTCTGGAAACCTTGCTTACACATTTGAATATTAATATTGTTGTCTTGTAATATTAAAGTATCTAAAAATAATTAATAAAAAAAATATAAAAAAAAGATAGTGTTGTAGGTAAGTATGTATTTTAATTTTATCCATATATTCTATGTATGTATGTGTGAAAGTTACAGCAAGAAGAACATCACGTGTGTATCCTTCGGCAAAGCGATCATATTAATAGTTTATTTCAAAACAAAAGAATGGAGGTATCCATATATAAATAAAAATGAATCGCTAAATGTGTTGCAAAGCGCAAAACTTGAGAACGGCTGGACCAATTTCGCCAAATCTTTTTTAATGCGTTTGTTATTGTCAGAAGAACGTTCTTATGACTTAAATTTAATTTAAAATTATTTTTTTTTTATTTTTTTTTGTTTTTTTTTTTAAACTAAGTATTTATTTACTTTTTTATTTATTTACACTTTACGCACACAAATGTACAGAGGCGGACTTAATGCCATAGGCATTCTCTACCAGTCAACCTTTGGCTGATGCAGAGAATGGTGGTAGGTGCAATATGGTGAATAAAAAGCGATTGATATTTAATTAATACATACAAACATTTAAATAAATAATACGAATATATAAACTATACATACAATATAAATATATAATAAATACTCAAATTAACAAGATAAATAGGTACACGAAATACTTAAACAATTACAACAAATAGGTAATTGGAAAACATTAGCGATGTGATGATACTACTGCCAACTTCTTACGAATATGTTCGCGAACTTTAACTTTGAAGGCTAATCGGTTGGTGACCATCCTAATTTCCTGGGGTAGCGAATTCCACAAAGAAATAGACTGAACAAAGAAGGAAGAGTGAATAAAGTCAGTACGGTGAGTGGGAAATTGAAGAAGACGGTTATGTGATGAGCGTAAATTCCGATTGTGGTTGGCGCAAATATATTGAAAGTGAGGGGCTAGATAACTGGGAGAGTTAGGAGAGTTGAGAAATGAAAACAAG
>NDFZ01003931.1:16769-42577 GCA_002192655.3 Mamestra configurata
ATATCCTGGGACAACTCACACACGGTCATCCGATCCCAAACTAGGCAGAGCCTGTACTATGGCAACCAGACAACTGATAAACATACTTATATATTTCTAAATACATACATATTATACACAAATTACACCCAGACACAGAACAAATGATCATGCTCATCACACAAAGATTTGTCCTGGGTGGGAATCGAACCCACGACCTCCGGTTAAGCAGTCAGGGTCACATTCAGGTCATAGTAGCACACGTCGCCATAATCTATGATAGGAAAAATTAAGGTCTGTACAAGCATCGTCTTCGTGCTTGATGGCAAAAAGTTTTTCAAACGGTACAGGGCCCGCAGCGTTCCAGTAACCTTTCAGTAACCTTCTAATTTACATTCGAGCGAAGCCGGGATCGCCCACTAGTTTGATACATGTTTTTATTGACAGTCTTACGTTTGACCACAATCTCACCTGATGGTAAGCGATGATGTGGTGGAATATGGAGTACGCTTGCCTAGAAGTAACCCATTAATTATTGGCTTAAATACCAGTTGTAGATATCAGGAACCAGACTCCGGCAGGGAATCCCACTCCTTAGCTGCCGGCACAATGAAACTATTCCCAGAACGTTTTGTGCATATGATATTTTAGTCATTATGATTTTGTTACGCAACTAACCCGCGCTACTCTTTTTCCAGGTCTCGGGCAACGAACTTTACCGTCAATCATGTATGCCCTATTTTTGGCTTTATCGTCTTACTTGATCAAGTTTCAATCAACAAGCCGACTGTTTGCCTTCTGAAGTAAGTACGTCACATCGTTACGTCATTGCTATGAGTCTCGTACTCGGCACATCACAGGAAATTAACGGTATTTCGGTTTTGATGAACCACGGGACTTTTTGGAACGTGTTTAAATTGTTTTTGTGAATATAATGAAGCGTTGATAAATTAAAGTTATCAAAGGGCTTAGTACGAATGTTTTTGACGTTTAGTAACATAATGTTATATTTTAATATAATTATAAAACTCGTTTTGCACATAATATTTATTTGAATTGGATACCATATTTATATTTTTGTATGATACAAATTGTGTATGTCGCATAAAATTAAACTAAAATACTTTTTTATATTCAAAATTCACTTTTTTTTTGTTTTTTTAATGATGGGAAATCATCAAATGACTTCTTCCGCTCAGGGTGGAGCGGAAGGGCGTGTCAGACTCTTACTGACTAAAACCCATCCGTGTTCCTTCTAAAGCGATCGTCTTGCGATCCAGGGCCGCGGTGACTCTTTCGAACAAATTCACTTACGTTAACGATACTTTACGTCAAAACATTCGTGCCAGGCCCTCTGGTTGTAATGTTACGTATCTATATACAGGGTAACGAATTGGTGTGGTCTTATTTTTTAAATTGCTTCTGCCCATTTAGACGAACTACTTTTTACAAAGAAGTTCTTCAAGTGATTTCCTTGAAGAAAGTTGTTCCTCTACATGGACAAAAGCAGTTCTTAAAATTTCATATATCACCAATCCGTGGCCCTGGATACAGATCCGTAATACACACCTTTCGGTAACACGCTCTACGCCAACCATTTTTTCAGTTTACTGCAAGAAATATTGTCTGGATCTGGATAGACCTCTTGCCAAGTCAAGGGGTATTTTAGGCTTAAATAAAAGTATTTAAGCATTTTACTCTTAAGATAATCTAATACCTTTAAATGGGCAATTGTATGTATAAATATAATCTGAATCTCAGAAACGGCTCCTACGATTTTCATGAAATTTTGTATGCAGGAGGTTTTGGGGACGATAAAATCGATCCTAGCTAGGTTTCATTTTTAGGAAACGTTTACCAAAAAAGAAACCGAATAAAGCATCCAGGTACTTTAGTTTAAATGTACAATGTACATTCAAAACTGTTAAATTGAGAAACGGTTTG
Organism: Mamestra configurata; assembly: GCA_002192655.3. Lineage (NCBI taxonomy): Eukaryota > Metazoa > Arthropoda > Insecta > Lepidoptera > Noctuidae > Mamestra > Mamestra configurata. The sequence goes on from NDFZ01003931.1 coordinate 18,693, forward strand.
AGGTTACCATATTTTGGTAACTTCTAGTGAGGCACAAAAACACACTGGAAGAACGCGTAAAACTTTGTCAAATATTGAGCATTCAGTGAACGGCAAAGCCGACATCATTTGAATTGGAAACTAACGGAAATAGATATAGCTACAAGCAACCAGTGATGTATTCCCGTTCCGTCCATTGATATGTCAAATGCAATCCCGTAATGCAGGATCTCGCTATCAGGAATGTCGGGAATCCTCCCGGATTGCGGTTGCAAATATGACAATAAAGACAAGAAAAGGCGTTTTTTCTAACATTATGTTTAGAGTAGGCAGAGATGTAGTAAGATTCACAGTACGCTACATTTTGCCAGTTGTATTCACGACCCATTAAATAGTTGCTGAGCCTATCTAGATTCCCAGCTGTTATGTACAATTGAGTAGGTACTACCAATGCATACTCATCAATTTTCATCGTGTACATATGATCGAAGTGTACATACTTATCTTCTTTCATATTCGAACGCGTTGAAATTTTGGCACAAAAAAATATTTTTTAATATCGGATCTTTTGACCCGGACACAATTCGGCTCATTTCATACTACAGTGTTGTTATCAATACCTACGTGTTCTTATTTCTTACCGTCAGTCATTTTAATGAGCAAGTAAAATAAGATACACCTTTTAAAATGATATAATTGGACTGCCTTATTCGTAGTATCTACCGATGATGAGGAGAGCCTTCAATATGGTTGAGCCGAATGGTGCTAGCGCGTGCGTCATGTTTGTCAACGGACGCCGTCAGTTGAGACTTGTCATCTCTCAACTGCCATGGTTTATTTTAATGATTTGTTATTTGAATTGTTTTTCTTTCTCCGGACGCTTTTATCGTGCATTTTTTTCTACATCGTTCTCACATATATGTATGTATCATTTCAACAAGAGTGATGTAACCAAAACATTGTAAAAAAAACATAAATTTAAAAGAGTGTCCGTGAAGTTTCTTGCACGTTCATGTAGCTTCATATTTGTCTGACCGACCTTGACAATTCAAAAGTGCCTGTAAATGGTTTAATTGGAATAAATAATTTGAGATTGAGTTTGAGAGCATCTATTCTGGATATACCTGAGCCTATTCTAATCGTTATCTACCTGACCTATTTTGGGAAACCACTAAATAGATACGTAGGTAACTAGTACGTTATGTAGGATGGGCTCAGTGTAACCGTATGATCCTGAATGCCAGTTTTTTACATATGTAGATCGACTGTCTATCTGAACCCCACAACCCAGACCGGCTTTTTTTTATCCGCGAGCCTTTTTAGAATCGATCCCAATATATAGAATTATACGAGCTAAAGATATTACATGACATTCTCGATAAAAATCTTACACAGTAATATCAAGCATTTTATTTTCGGATTATCCTTGCATTAACATTAAACTCGGATTACACGAAATTTATTTGCAATAATCTGATTCAAGGACTACCTCCAAACGATCCAAAAATTCAATTGAATTTTCTTTACGTATATTCCGAAAATTCTATAAAAGATATAGGCAACATATCCACTCATACGTAACCCTGACAGCTCAGTGATGCGAGCGGAATACAAAAATATTGATGTGAACCCAAATTGTTTTTGTTTTGAACGCGCGGGTGAAATAGTGTCGAATATCGGATGACACGCCTCAGTAGGTCGACACCTCAAGATAAGTTTAATGTTGTTTTTGTCGACCATTTTTATGAAAATATATGTTGACTAATTTGTACATTCTTAATGGATTTAACAAAATGAAAATGGTTTTAATGCCAAAATTGCTATACTATCAACAAATTAGGTACCTTCTGAAACTAACATATTTAATTTCCACCACTTTCATGGGAGAAGAACATCTGGAAGGACTTGGGGGAGGCCTTCTCATAGAAGTGGAACATCAAAGGCTAGTCAAAAAAACAGTTTTTGAGTTAAAGCACTAACGAACACACATAAAGGTAGATACGACATGTCAAAATTGACATAATTTCTCCTGAAAGACTCCTCTATTTCTGTAGATATTGCTCCAAACATCAATCCTAATCTTAGGATTAACCTAAGCCTAATCGTCGAGTCTTAATAAAAAACAGTAGCACATCTAGCTTAATTGTACTAAAACATAAATCAATGAATCGAGATAAAGATGTTGTGATGACCCGGTAATACAAAACATGGCGGGTATCACTTCGTTATCTCGCTCGGTGCAAGGTCGGGGGAGGGAGACGGATTATTGTGACACTTGAACGGATCGGTAGGTTGATTGCTAGGCTTATTTTTTTTTTCGTTTTTAAACGAATGATGACGATCTATGACCATAAACATTCAAGCAGGTGAGAGTTTTTGGCGGGATTTTGTCGAGTGAAGTTTAGCGGTTGTTTTAATTTTTCGTAAATTGATTCCTAGTGGATATTGTGACGTAAATTGGTGTAATTTTGTGTCTCAAGTGCCAACGCACCTGGAAAATATGTGGAATAATTAAATCAGGCGCGATCTCGGTTAAGTGGAGCTGAGAATTTTATGTGCATAGTATTGACTACCTCACTCGAAACTTGCCGAGAAGGCCGACTCGATATATTTGTTACCAGATACTCCAAAAACCATTAAAATGTGTTGCATCCGCGTTCGAATGCAAAACACAAGAAATTAAGGACGTAAGACTAGGCAATATGGTCAAAAGACTATATAGCCTTCCCTTCAGCAGATACCTATATGTATGCATGAGTCCGCAAATGTTACCCAAAAACCCATCTAGGTACAGGCTTTTACTTTATTGGACATCTTTTTTTTTTTTGGATCAACTTGAAATACGAAAAGTAAGATCAACACTTACGTTCTCAAAACTCGACTAACAGCCGGTTTCAATAACGTATCAGTAGCAGTAGCTGAACCGGGCATCGGGAGTCGCAAGACGATCGCTTTAGAAGGAACACGGATGGGTTTTAGCCAGTAAGAGTCTGACACGCCTTTCCGCTCCATCCAGAGCGGAAGAAGTCATTTGATGATTTCCCATCCTTAAAAAAAAGCAGTAGTTGAAAGGCAAACATGACGTTTCAGCTACTGTTGGTAGCTAATTTGACAGTTGGTCAAAGGTAGATACGTTATTGAGATCGGCCGTAAATGAACGAAACAGCTGATCTTTATTTCATTATTTAAAGGATGAGAAACTCTAGTCTACTTTCGCCTCCAAAATGTATTAAAAGATCCTACTTTATAAGTACGCAACATATGCGTCGACGTAATTGAATTCAAAGTAATAGCTTTAAAAAGGAATGAAATTCAAAATTCAGAAGTAAATTTGCTAGATTGTTTAGTAGCAATTCGATCTTCTGTAATAATGTAAAACCTTAAATGTTGAACTTGAAATCCTAATCCTTGAAAAGCCATTAAACCACAAACAAATCGTTTCCCGTAACTTTGTACAACCAAGTTTAACGACTTAAAACAGTAAAGTTCGGGTTGTCCGTATCATTAACAGATTAAAGGTTTGTACAAGCATGACAGCTGTACAACTTTTCTAATTTCCACTCCATCAACAGGTACAGTCAACAAAACAATTTAGTATTCAGGCAAACATATTAATTTTTTCACTGCAATGCCAATATTTATTTCTAATGTGTACACTAATTTTCTACTCAGCACAACATTGTTAAAAAGTTGTTGCAAGTTAGCTGCCTGCATACCAAATAGCTTTGTTGACTGTACATCAAGCTACAACAACCTGTCAAATTTCTTTTATAGATTTTCAACTTTATCGCTATAGCATTAGGTTCAAGGTTGATTGGGAAAATTTGACAGTTTCGGATAGTTGATGTGCTGGCGTCTGAACACATATGATGACATTTTTATCGTCCTAAAACCGATTCGATTTAGGATATAGAAGGGATGATAATGGAATATGTTTTTTTTATTTCATTTAGAGTATTTTATTTCAGAATATATTCATGTTACTACATAATATAGTAATAAACAATTAGACTAATAAATATTTTAGTATTAACAAACTTATGATAATAATTTAATTACGTATAAGTAAACGCGTATACAAAGAAATAATTAGTCATACAATAATTCATCCAAATGGCTGTCAATGGAAAAGACGAAATGCAAATTCTGTTGACATGAAAAATCGAAATTTCAAAATAGTTTCAGCTGTTAAAGATGAAATATACATTATGTATGTATATTTTTCGATATGCATAACAGTCATTAAAATGATCAACGTACACACGTTAACTACTCTAGCCAATGAAAAATCTGTGTAGCTTCTCGTATATCCAAAGATCAAAGTGGCCATATTGAAACGGTATAATGAAATTTGGACGTTATTTAATTTGACGTGACTGAAATGTAGGCAAGCGTGTAATATAAAGGATGTGAGCCACTTAATATTTGGTTATTCGTTAACCATCTTCGTGGAACACTGGGTTTCCAAGGGTAAAGGAAAGCGGGTACCTACCATAGTACCTACATTGTAGGTAATAGTAAAGAATTTTGTAAAAGGCACAAGACATTAAAGTTAATTTAATTGTTTAGGAATTAAAACTAATACGATTCTGTTATAATCTCACCGTGAGAACTAAGGTGAAGTGAGATTTTTACAGGATCAACCTAATGATCACAGTTCACTTCCGACGTCACAAACCGTATGTGAATTGCCGTGACTTACAATAATTATTATGTAATATATCAACAGTGGCAAGTTATGAAAGCACTTTTCAAGGTATATAAAGTTTTCAAGATAAGAATTCACTCAGTTCATATCTATAGTACCATACTGTATCGATAACCAGTATCGATTCGACTAATTTCGCTTTCGATGCGAGGAAAACCGTAATTCAGGAAAGTGCCTACAAAATATTTTTAACCAGTATAATAATTTCCAAGGTTTTCCGCAAGAGGCTTATCGTAATCCCGGATTGAAGCATCTTAGTACATACCCAATTTCCCCAAGACTGAATTAGAATTTTTCATTACCAAAATAAACATCCAAAAATTCATAAGAATGGTAAAAGAATACAACAAAAAGAATTGTATTTTCTTATGAGAATGTTAAGTTTCAGAATGTTGTATTCTACTAATTTTATACATGTTTAGATTTTACTATAAATATTTGACAATCAATCATGCTTCAACGTCTGAATGAGTTTGGATGAAATTTGGATTACGAGTAGATCATGACCAGGCTAAATAGGATACCTTTAAGTACAGTAGTGCGATTTTATTAACATCTTTCAGTGTAAACTTAGGTGAAGTAAGCATGAAGTGAAACTGTCAATACAATACATATAAGATGGAATGACAGTTCACTTCATGCCCACTCCACCTAAGCTTACACGGTGACACGTTGACAGAATAGTGCTGACCGTGGGTTTCAATTAAAATATAATTGTGATTTTACTTTTGACGTCAGTAGTATAATTTCGCTTCGATTACGCTAAGGGAAGGCACATCTTGTGACCCTGATACTGCAGGTCACTGGTGATAGATATTATATCCTATGGGTCAAGAAGTCTAAGCCTCACTGAAGATCGGGAAGACAGAGCATTGGATTTTCTATTGACATTAAATAATCTTTCAGAATCTTTAAGTGCAAACTTGTAAGTACAGCTATCAGCTATTCTCGCAAACATCAAACATTTCTAAGTGCGCTCGCGAGCTCGTTTACACTTTAGGACAGTAATGATAAAGTATAATGTCCAATGTCACCAAAAATCATATGTTCAGTGATATTCTTGGTTTGTGTAAAGCCTAGGCATTTTCCGGTCACAACGTAACCATTACGAGTACACGGTACATGAGTACACGTTTGTAACCGGACACTTTCTACACAATCGCCAATATCGGAGTTCAATGTCCAACATTATATCGATTTTGGAGGTTGCGCCACAATAGCCATACTGGTCAAACACAAGTTGTCGAAACTGTTAGCCAAGTTTCATCAATCGTCTAGTCTTCTCCCAATTTAATGGCTAGACTGGAAAGTCGAACGTTATGCAGCTGATTACCAGTATTTTACATGAAGTGACTGCCTCTACAACCCAGTAAGTTGGTAACACCAGGTTTCCGACTTTCGGGTGGAATCTTCTCATCAACATCGCTGGAAATCGGACCCATCAAATTGAAATTCTTTGATAACAGTAAGTCAATTTTAAGATACACTACGCTATTGAATCTGTTAATTATTATTGATCTGCCAGACAATCATGTAATAGAACTAGATGGAGAGTTACACGACATCAACACCAGCGATTGGACAGAATTCAATGACCACGCAGATCTGTCAAAAGCACAGCGAAAAAGTAGACGCAGTAGAAAACTACACCCAGAGCGGAAGAAGCCATTTGATGCTTCCCATCCTTAGTAGAATAAAGAAAGTTTGGATAGATGGCTGTCTGTTACTCAAGCACGTCAGAACGGCTGAACGGATCTGGATGAAATTTGGCACTCAGATCTATTCTTAATACTATACTAATATTATAAATGCAAAAGTTTTTATGTTTGGATGGATAAATGGATGGATAGATGTTTGTTACTCAATCACGTCAGAACGGCTGAACGGATCTTGATGAAATTTGGCACTGAGATAGAAGATAGCACATAAGGCACTTTTTTATCCCGGGAGTACCTATATTCCCTTCGGATAATTTTCTACATTCTCGCGGACGAAACTGCTGGCAAAAACTAGTTGTATCTAAAGTAAATAACGAATATTCCAATTCTGAACATTAGAACAATGATGACAATGTCGTTAATGATGAGTTATGAGATGAAACTTATTACGACACTCAGGGTCACTACTCCGAAATTGATGTAATAAGTACTATTGTGTTAACGAAAATAAGATATGACCGAATCAAATCTTGATTATAATATAAACTCTGTGTTTATTAATTGTGAACCGATCAATCCTAATACAATAAATCCGATACTTTACAATATATCTGTGCCTTATCGAGAAGAAAGAGTTCTTATGCGATTTAGGACATACTTTAAGTGTTTACAATAATTCGGTGAATATATTTGTTACGCCATGAACTGACTTAAGCCAAAACGAACAGATTAATATGAATCCAAACACTTTAAACCAAAGAAAGAAAAAGAGTTTTACCAATGATATATATAGGCAGCCCGCGAAATTCAAACTTTCTTGCAATTTGCAGGTCAGTGCCAGGTTACGACCTGACACTGACCTGCAGACTTGATCAAAATATGATCCGCGACAAAAACAAGTATGTATTTACATAATCTATACATATAATAAAATCGTAGACAGAGAACACAAAAATGCAATTTTAGATTTTTTTTGTCTGTTTGACGGTTTGTCTGTTTGTCTATATTTTTGTGAATGCATTACGCAAAAACTACTGATTGGATTAAAAATCTAGATACTTAAAAGTATTAAGCGTTATCCCGAGTAACATTCAGCATTTATTTCGTCAAAATCGAGCCACAAAATATTAAGAAATTGAATTTTTAAGTTTAGTAATAAACTTCATTGAGCGCTAAGCATCCGCGTCGCGCTGACTGACTTCTGGCGCCATCTATTAAGAAAAAAAATGCGAGTAAGCATGAAAATGAGGATGGACGGCGTCGCCAAGGCCAGCCCAGAAAGCGATGGCGAGATGATCTGGATGAACACCGCGAAGGCTGGATCGAGGTGGCGCAGTCTGGAAGGATATGCGGGAGGACAAGGAAAAAAAAAACCCGAAAATAACATCAAATCAAATTGTTGAGTTATTAGTGAAACTTTTAATACGTAACAAAATAAAAGTGACTATTTTAATACTTTATCGTCACATATGGGCGTTTAATTAACGTCATCCCTTGCCAAATATTTTGTTAGTTTACTACATGGTCCATAGATGGCGTTGCGCTGATGACGACTTTTTCTGAACGGCGGTGTTAAGATTCGCCGTCGGAATATGACTCTAACGCGATTTTTAGTAGTAGTAAGTTAGGGGCTTAGGTTCGACCACGAAAAAGATCTTACAAGTTTCTGATAGAGTGTCGAGTCTAAAATCGTAAAAAGCACAGAGCACATATATCTACTCTATGGTAAAAAGTCTTCGATTTGTTCAGGTTTGTTTCGTTAATTTACTGACTGACAGACAACGCCCAGCCGAAACTATTGGTCGTAGAAAGCTAAAATTCGACATTAAGCTTCTCTACACTCCGTAGGCACTAAGAGAGGATTTCCCAAAATTCCTGCGGGAACGGGAATTTACGGGATATTCGGGATAAACATAAGAATAATCAATACATCGCTCTAACTTAGATTTGATGCATATTAGTTAGATTCCCGAAATTTTGTCAATATGCCTCAAATCTAAATTGATGATGATGATCGTATTTTTAAGGAGCGTCCACATTTGCATAGAGTCGCAAACCGTCAAAAACACCTCTGATATTAAAATCTAATTAGTCCGTTAGATAGATTTCTAAAAAATATTGAACATGTATTTTTTCTTAATTCACGTAAACAAAAAATAAAGACAGTTATTTTTTGTTTACGTGAATGCGTTGAAAACTCGTGTGACTTTTTTTTACGTTAACGTAACATCACAGACTCTTGATGTATGATGATTATCTCCGTATTTTTTTTATGGATTTGATAAAGCAAAAAATACGTGTCCAATATTTTTCGATAATCTACCTGACGGAATAAAAATAATCATATTTTTTTTACTCAGGAATCATCCCTATTCGAAAATGTTTGACATTGATTGTCGCTGACATGATATTCCGATTTACTTAAATTGGAACGCTTATAATGACGACAATTGACTTTCTGCTATCGAACGAGTCTTCGAGGCAGTTAATATTCTTTTCAAATTTATTAATATTAATAAAATCCAGTTGTAACTATTTTACTTTAAATATATTTACTTGAGGTTCTAACAATTATATGTGTCGTCTTATATGTATTAACAAAAAATGTTTTGTCCTTTTTAGCTCGGAGAATAATGGATGACATCGCTATAAAAACTGACTAATAGTCTTCCAAAACGTATCGTAACTGAGAACCGACTATTGTCATCTCGTACCTTGACATTGGCAATATCATCGAATGTTGATCGATGGAGCCATAACATAAAAAATTGTATTGAATTGAGTCTTCAACCAAAACCTTACGCAAAGAAAGTTTGGAACACAAATTCTCGCGGTGACCTGAACCTGTCAAACTGTGGCATTGAAGTAAGACATACTATCTAACTCCGAATTCTGTATTCAGCAATTTCCCTCCATAATGGGTGCATAGTTATAAGAAGGAGCTCGTGACTAAATAATAACAGCCGCACGGGTCGATCGGCAAGGTTAAGCAACGCTTGCCGAGGTTGGTCCGTGGATGGGTGACCATCTTAACATACCGAGACTCCTCCGTGCCTCGGAAAGCACGTTAAGCCGTTGGTCCCGGCTGTCATTTGTAGATCTTTGGCAGTCTTTACGGATAGTCAGAAGCCAGAAAATCTGACACCAGTCTTACCAATGAGGACCGTGTTACCCAGTTAATGGATTGTGGAGGTCTGGTAGGCACCCGCTCCACGTAAAATACTGATATTCAGCTGAATCCGGTTTGACTCGAAGCCGACCCCAATATAATTGGGAAAAAGCCTAGGCACATGATGAATGGGTGCATAGTTATAGTTACATTGCTTATCTAGGTGTTAAATAAGGTAAGTTTATTTTAATTAAGTACTTTTTTTTCGGCTATCAACTGAAAAGCAAAATCAGTTCGACTTGAAAAACTAACGAAATCTAGGAATGACATAAAAACTATTCCAGTATTTTTCAGTCATTAAAGGGATTATTTAGAGAGTCAGACTAGGGGTAGTCTGACTCTCTAAATAATCCCTGCCTTTGGACTCCGGACACTTTCAATTTTAAAATTAATTAAATTTTAGATCGAAATACCTACAAGTTTTCAATAAATAATAATTTTAGCAGTTAGTGATGATCGAATAATCTCAAAGAACGCACCCAGTGCCAACAACTTTGACAATTGACTTATTATCGTTTGTTTATGGCAGAGAGTATTAGTATCTCTCACTGGCAATTAGTGTTTAAATTAAATGTCACTCAGATATAATTGGAGTCATCATCAAAACATCTCAATCAGTCGGTACTTGTTATCGTTATAAATACCTAAAGATACTATATTATTATTATTATACTAGCACTTCGCCCGCGACTTCGTCCGCGCGGATTTAGTAGGTACTCCACAAACTTCAACGCCCCCTCAAACCCTTTTTAAAGGTAAGTTTTGGAAAATTAAGCACTACGATATCCATTCAACGGTCTCAGGATCAGCCTACTATCCACCCAGTTCACCCCGTTCACCCCGCCAGAGGTTGACTATGTAAACATTGTTAGATCTGTTTCAAATTTCCCACTTTTAGCTTGTTCATTCCAATTTCCACGTAAATTGAAGTAAGCAATAATGTCCTCCCCTGAAAAATTCATCAACCCTTTTCGCCCCTTATATTTGTTATTCTTAATTTTTTATCCAAAACATTAATGCCGTGCATTAAGTTTCTCCCCAGTTAGCTCAAACCGCAACATTTTTCTTACTTAGAGCATCGAAAAATCCAAATATTTGTTATTTTTCTTTTTTTATCCAAAACATTAATGCCGTGTTTCAGCTTCATCGGACTAAGCGTTAAGATTCTCCCCAGTTCGCTCAAACCGTAACATTTTTCTTACTTAGACCATTTTTATGCCCGTCGTAACTTTAAAACGAAAGGTCCGATTTGAGTAATTTGAAGTGTAGTTTACATGTACATTATCAACCTTAATTCTAAACAAACAAACTAACTAATCTTTACTCTTTATAATATTAGTTTAGATAGATTAGATATATAATCCTGATGATGTGTCTGTTTGAGTATTATTCGCAAATTATCGGCATTCGATTGAACTGAGTCTATAAAATAATCATTAAAATGTCTTGCTATCATTTTAGGAATATTAAATTTCATAGAATTGGTTACCTCCCAAGTTGCTTTAGACTTGTTAGTGCTAGTTCCTATAAAATAGCTGTTTTGAGCCCTTTGTGTTAATTTGATCACTTTTTAATATCTCTTTGAGAATTATTTGAAAGCCGCTTTTGTATCACTATTTCGCTTTATTCTGTATTGCTATAATAAAGTTCATAATAAAGATCAAATAAGTTCATTGAACTTTATAGAATTTACTGGTGATTGTGGAATACTGAGCATACAAATGATAAAAGCACTCAATACAATTGCAAAAGAACTTGGCCCAAAGGAAATAAATACTAAAAATATTCTGCTTTTAATTTTCAAGATTAGAATCAAAATTTAGGATTCGTTGAATCTCGTGAGTTTGGAGGAATTACGTTACCCAAAAAATTGGGGCGTTTTTCAATTCTATTAGATTAAAACTCCTTTAATTGTATTAGAAGTTTCAACTACCATTACCGAAGTTAATGCAATTATCAATGTCTTCAGAACTGTTCAAAACATTATGCGCGCGTGGATTTCCTTAGCAGAGTTATTTTAGAAATGTATTTATTATACTCTTCAAAGATCTTATACTTACAATCATCAACAAATATATTTCGAAAAAGATTATTACAGGATTTTATGTTGATAAAAAACTCTATGGCCCATAACTCATTAATAGGTACCAACTCTTAACATCTTACACACGTGATAACTTTTAAACGAAATATCCGATTGAGATGAAACAAAAAGTATTTTACTTCTACATAAATACTCTTGATAACATAATGCTTAATTTCGATAAAGATTAATATTACGATACGTATTTAACGTAGTTTTTTTTCTTTAGACGATTTAATAATTATTTTGAACACAAAATGGGTTATTGTGATTAAACCATGATAGCTAGATATATGTTCTCGCGGACTTTTTTGTAGGTCTTAATGGGATCTTCTAACCCGTAGTACATCATTTTGTTCTTTTGTCAATAGTTTTTGCAGCGCACGCAAAAAAAGGTTTTTGATTTTACACCTTGTGTTACGAAATAGCAATTTTATTACGGATCCCTAATTTTGAAAAAAAAAAAATATAGCCTATAGCCTTCCTCGATAAATGGACTACCCAACACTGAAAGAATCATTCAAATCGGACCAGTAATTCCAGAGATTAGCGCGTTCAAACAAACAAACAAACAAACAAACAAACTCTTCAGCTTTATAATATTAGTATAGATTACGATAATATTTGCGCAAACAAAAAGTGTTTTTCTTTTTGTGAAGCTCATTTTAATTCATAAATAATAACCATTTTTATTTATGGAACAGTTTTAAGATGATGTCCAATATTTTTTTAACAAAAACACGAATGCTTACGTTGTCAAATGTATTTTTTATAACCTAATTAATAAATAATCTAAAACTGGAAAATATAAAACGAAAGCATTATAAAAAGTACTTACAAAAATCCAAGTAAAAGCATTCCAATGTAAAACAGAAAAAAAACTACTTACAAAAAGTTTTCAAATCCAAACTTTTTCCCACCAACCAGCACTTCACTTTTAATTTTCAAATTTCGAATCACTTCACTTTTTTCTTAATAGTCGATTATTTTCTGAAGAGAATTTATTTAGTCGATTATTCTCACTGATGATAATTTTCCGTACTGATAAGAGCTGATTGTGTGTACGTTTGTTTCGTACGCGCGCGGTCTTGCTACTGGTTGTGTTGTCGGGCGGGCGGCCCGCCCAGATGTTATCTCAGAAGTACCATTTGGACGCATCGCGAGCTATGAGCGAGAGCGGGTATTTCATTGTTTTGGAAATGTTTAGCTTAGCCTAAATGTAACATCATAACATCATATTTAAACACAATAATAAAAGCAAAATCAATTATACCTATATTGATTACATCGAATGTTAACGCCGCTTTTTTGCTTAAATATAATAGTTTCAGCTACGTGTTGTGTCATTGCTGCGCTACGTCATAACAGCGACGTAGCACCCTGCTACTTTGTAGCATCGTCGCAGAAATGCTATTTTGTGTATTACCATTGTTTATATTATTCATTTAGTGGATGGAATAAAGATAAAAGACATCGTAAAAAGCTTTTAGTTTTCAAATCAAAAATCCTGCATCACTAACAAGTGATGCTACTATTTTGGACTAGGCAATAGAATCGTCGTTTGAAGAAAACGTTCCGTGGCATCATATTACTATCGTAACTACAGTAAACACAAAAACTGTTTTATTCAATTTAAAAAATCTCTAAAAAGACATGCTCTGAATTGAACGTTCACAGATTAATGCAAATTATTCAATTATTTTTACCTGTTTACTTTTTTGGAGATATCTGAGGCTCTAGACAAGTGGCATTGTAGTGGCGGTATCAGTGGCTAAGGCTAATGTCAAAACGTCACAAATTTACGGGATTATCAAACGCTGTCGAATTGTCACGTGGTTAATCCATTATACTGTGGAATTTCAACATTTTCAGTCAAAGTGTCATTCTAGCAGAGGCTCTAGCCTCTAGACATTATTGTACAGAACTCCTACTGGTCACAACTTGTAAGTAGGTGCCTATAACAATCCCCCGCTACCGCCTATGACTCACGCCAAGCCCTCCCACAGGACACCCCGTTGCCATCAATTGTTTCACTCGTTAAGCACTTCGTAAACACGTCGCTTTTAATGATGAGAGCTGCAAAGGTGTCTGCAGTCTACGAGTACCTACCCTTTAAGTGTTTGTTTTTACCGTTTAGAACCGTTTGATAAGGTGATTCAAGGGTAGGATTTGGATTTGTAAACAGAATATGAACTACAGGTGTCCCTTGACAGGTGAGTAAAACAGGCATAGGTAAATACCAAACATTAGTTTTTAAAAACCCATTTTTTAAACAGATATCATTTATGAGAGGAATAAAATGGTTGTTTGATAGAAAGTATGTCAAAGTGCCAGATTTATTCTTACGAATAAAGATATCCGCTGATTGAAAAATTAACCCTTCAATATTTACAAGCTTATTCATAAAATAACTGTAACAACTTATATGATTAGTTTAAACACTGATTAGCAATTTAAATTCTTAAATCAAATTATTTTTTTGCAACTCAGTATGAAATGTGGATATTTTATTTATTTATGAGACTGTTTTTTACTTGCTCACGTTTGACCAATATGTCTCCTATTGGTACGTTTGTACACGTGCAATAAAAATTGATCAATTATAAGCATGGTCGATTCGGCAGCACGCGTCAATTTGGCGAAATGTTTTGCAAACAATATTGAGCGATATAAAACCAAACACAGAGAGAGCAATATGGAATATATTTGAATTAGAAACAATTGCCTTATTTTATTGAAGTTGCTCCACATTGCTCCAGATTTATCCATCCATGCGTGTCGACGAGCATTAATTGCTTAAAAAATTGCCCGTATAAACGCACCTAAATGGTAAGCGATGATGTGGTCGACGCAACAGCACACCGTGTCGACGAGCATTAATTGCTTAAAAAATTGCCCGTATAAACGCACCTAAATGGTAAGCGATGATGTGGTCGACGCAACAGCACAATGTTAGCCTATTCAATCTTTACTAGACAGGTTATAAATTAAATCCATTCAAACTATTTCGTGTACAAAGGAGGATGTTACACGAGAGAATTTGTTTACAAAAGGCGAGGGAAATCATTAGAACAACAGCGGCACAAGTCACAGATCTTTCGATATATTAGTAATCAATTACGTCATCCTGTTATGCACTTTATTACCTACCAGGATGTCTGATGAGATGACGCATTGTTACATAGTCGATCGAATATCACTACATTTCTAAACATGACTTCCGATTGGCTAATGCATTACTCGTTCCTGGAGATCTATTGCCGCTCTTATTGAATCCTTAATAACACCCTGTAGCGGCATCAATGCCACCACAAGAAAAACTAACGAAGCAAAATTTGTACGGCAACAAAAATAACGGCAACGCCATCTATTACACCAGCTGCGAACTACTTACAAAATCCTGCATCGCGGTATCAGAGTTTTCTGCGCGATTTGAACATATACACGTACAAGTGTCCGAATATCAACTTTCGGGCAGTTGCCCACCGGAGACAACAACCGTCCGGTCGGAAGATCCTCCCTTTTCAATGGAGGTTTGCGGGACTTTACTCTCTGTTCCACATACCCTCTATAATCCTCCCGAACGAATTTCGGCCGCGGTGGCCAAACACAACAGAGATTATCCAAGTTCAAGAAATCTTTTATAGTGAACATGTGTATTCGCAAACACAGGTGCTCTCTTCCTTTATTCTCATAGTTTGATGGGACATAATCCAACATGACCGGGACTGGGGGACCGGGAGACTAGGCGCAGGTTTTACGTGTTTTTCGAGGCACGGGGTATCACACCATCAACTTCCAAACTCTGGACAGCTACTGAGAAATTTGTAATGTAAAAACCCAGTGCCAATTTTCCTCCGACCTAGGAATTGATCTTGTCCACACATTCGGCAGTCTCGCTTGAGGCTTTACAATTATGATAAAGCCGCATTAAAAAACTTTCAGAGGAGTATTAAGGTCATAGCACACATATCTACCCGGAAAGAGATCGTCACCGTATCGCCTGCTTCGCCGTATCTATTGCCTGGCCCCGAGGCGATGCACGATGCGGTTACGTTACGATCCTGATTAGTGTGCGTTGCAGTAGGGAGTTTCGTACAAAGAATACTGCACGGCTCGAGTTGATACGGTGACGATCCCTTCCCTTTATACTTATACTCCTCTGAAAGTTGTTATTATAAAATGTAAACACATTTTTCTTCTTTTCTTTTTCTACTCTTTACACACTGTGTCTTCGTTTCTCATCCTACTCTTCCGTTGCACTTCGGCTGGAATAAATCTTTGAAACACCTGTGT
This sequence comes from Mamestra configurata, assembly GCA_002192655.3. NCBI lineage: Eukaryota > Metazoa > Arthropoda > Insecta > Lepidoptera > Noctuidae > Mamestra > Mamestra configurata. Next base: position 34,586 of record NDFZ01003931.1, read on the forward strand.
TATTCTTCTTTTTCTTTAAATCCACATCATTCTAAAAAAAGTTTTTTTTGTCTATGTACATAAATAAATAAATGGACATCTAAAATCCATTCTGACTGAACCCCATAAAACAGTAATCCAACAGTTGGGATCCGGGTCAAGCTAATTTCGCGAACTTATTTACCTAAGTACATAATTCAGCAGATAGACGCTTTACAGGCGATTGCTTTCATGACGTTGTTTTACCTTTGAGTATGTTTGAGACAAGCTATAACCGATCTCAATAAATCAACACGCTGAACACAGTGCATACAAATATATTTCCAGGGTTTAGGTGAATGCGCACTTGTAATTTTCACTGAGTTCTACAATTTAGAAAAACAATGTCATAACGTTACACTAATTAATATAATATATTAAGTAAGTGTCTAAGTCATGTCACAGGTAATTAGGTACAGAACAAAACACAGACATCATAATATAAAAAAAATAACGAAGATAAAATAATTAGTTTTTTGTTAAAACTGCGAAGACTGGAACAGGGACTTCTATGAATGATGTCTTTCGATGCTTTATAAGCTACCCCAAATAGGTAGGTATTCATTTCCTCTTGAAATGTAGTGATAGGGGCCCTACTATGACGTCTTAAAACGATCATGATTCCGCTCTAAGAGAGAGACGGAGCTATAGGTACATAGCGAATAGCACTTACCCCTTTTAGATCATCGGAATTGGATAGCATTAGAACGTCATAGTAGGTCGGCAGGTCGATCTCGCCCTCTGCTTAGCCCTTTCCCCATATATTGGGGTCGACCCTGACTTCGGTGAACATCCCGGAGGTTGTCTTCTTCATACTCTGACTTTCTCTGAATTGAAATCCCCGAAAGGGACAATCCGATAAACACTGAACACAAGTCTGCAATTACGTAGCGGTTAACTTGTCAGTTTCAGTTTATCTGTCTGTTAAGGCTCCCTACAGACAGGTGCAAAGCGAAAATGCTACAATAATTTCACATAAAAACTGTTCGCGGGATTCGTGATATTACTTCTACAAAAAGGGTAGAGCATCGTTGTGCCACGACATGGTTCTGCCGGTAAGAGTTGTTTGCAGAAGTTTAATTGTAGTGCGGTTTCTGTTGCTGTTTTGGACAGAAGGCTTTACTTAAGTTACTTGACCGATCTTAACGTTTTGTACAACTATAATAGTAGAACATCGATTGCTTAACGAATACAAATACATATTGCAAAACAATATGTGCACCGATAGGTTTGCCACATTAGCTTCCTGGTTCATTTTTTTCCAGCTATAGGTACATTCCGAAACTTAGCTGGGGATTGCAGCGATTCTCGCCTCGGGAACATGAAGCAAGAATCGCATTCCCTTCTTCATCTTCAAACAAAGCAAGGCTAAAAACCAACACGTGCTCGAAGCTTACGCGTAGACTGCTGTGGAGTTTGTGGCCTCTTTGCACAGTTCTTATGACTTGTTCATAAAGATTAAATAATTAAACAGCACAGTTTTCTATCCTGTGCCCATTTTGGGATGAATACTTCATCATCGACATCGTCAAATTAAAACTTAACTTTTACTACCAACTACGTTTAGTAAAATTCCTAACTTATTAAACATTCCTGTGAACGACTCATAGTTTTAATTTCATCAGCCGCTTATTATAAAATCCATCAGTCGCTTATTATTAAATAATTTCTAATAACTATTTCAATAAGCGACCTCGTTGTGCTTTTGGAATAAGCTTTAACTCTAATTATGAATATTAGTCACAGACGCAACCTGCATTTTCGGGGGACGATCAGCTTTGTCAGAAGATTAGGTACCTTCTTCATAAGCTCTACATTTTGCCTGTTGGAGCCTTGAATTCACGTCACACCCTTTGGCTACGGTTTACGAGGTCAAACGTTTAAACAAATACTTAAAATAACATTTGAGCTTTGTTTTGAACATAGAGGTTGTTGTTCTAAAGTTATATTTATCTTTTATTTTGAATTTAAATATATAGACCAATTCATGAAAACTTTTTCAACACACTTATTGGAAAACTTGTTCCTACCCCACTGCTTTTAGGCACGAAGTGAAGTGTAGGCACCTATTTGGCACTAGTTTGGAAAAGTCGTTGGTCAACCCCAACCTATTAAATTAATTGTATTTATCATACCAGGCTGGTGGCCGGGCAGACCGTGATTTTGGGGTTGAAGGGTGACCAGTGATGGTGTCCCGTCAACTCCAAAATCATCGTCAGCGAGGGAAAAATACCCACGAGGCATTGAGCCATTTTTCACAATATTTTTTTACTAGAAAATATGTTTATATGAAATTTGATTTATTTTTCGAGTAGCGTGTTGAAAAACGTCGTTTGATGCACATGCACATTTGTCATTGCAGTTTCTCGGCGCCATAATCGGCGCTTTCGAGCAGTAAATAGACAAAACCATGTTACTTACACAAATAATTAGTTTTGTTTCATCAGAAAACTATGTTTACACTTAATTAAGTTTAATGTGATCCTACCTACTCATATAAAAAAAGGTTAAAAGTGATATCAGTCATAAGAACGTTTCGTGCAACTGTAAATTTGGAGGCTACCTACAGTTCAAGTGTCGAAAGTGCGGTGTGTCGCTAGGGGACACTTATTCTGGGACTGATTCTTGAACCTACCCAATCAAACGCTGGTAAGTCAAGCATAAGTGCATATCTAGTAGGTAGTACATTTATTTTTTCTGGGTTTTCATCTTTTTCATGGTATTGAGCAAAGAATTGAACCCTCTCCTAAATACGTTTACTGCAAAAGTATTCTGGGAAAACACAAGTCGATAACCCCTGCTACTTTTATTAACCCCCGCCGCAAAAACGACGGGATGTTATAAGTTTGACGTGTCTGAGTGTGTGTGTGTGTTTGTGGCATCGTAGCTCCCGAACGGATGATCCGATTTTGATTTTGTTTTTTTTTTGTTTGAAAGGAGAATTATATATCAACTAAATTAACATAAACTTATTCGATGGGCTAATTCTACTATTTTTCAATCAATGTTCGTATGTTTCACATCTCAAAAGTCAAAATTAAAGGAAATTATAGGTGTTTTTGACAGATAGCAATTGAGATACGAATGCGAACGTTGCTTAAAAACTAGTCAAATTGTCCTTAGCCCTGATATCTGCTTTTTAGGATTTCATATGAATTGGATGGCCTATTGCCATCCAATTCCGTCAATTCCCCAATACGTCATAGTAGGGCAGATCCTCTTGGTTGCGGAATTTGTTCGAAAGAGTCACCGCGGCCCTGGAACGCAAAGGGCTTTAAAAGGAACACGGATGGGTTTTAGTCAATAAGAGTCTGACACGCCCTTCCGCTCCACCTAGAGCAGAAGAAGTCATTGATGATTTCCCATCCTTAAAAAAAAGGGCAGATCCTCTTATACAACGTGTAACAAAATTAACGCAATACCTCTTAAGGGGTCATTGCATTGCACTCATCATTATGAACAACTTTCAGTATATGGGAACACTAAAATCGCGAAAAAGAAAAACGACTGCCCCATACATTTCCGTGCGCTTTTTTTAAGATTGGGGAATGGATGGGCGCCTACGGTGGCTGGGGAGCGCCCTGCGACTCCCGACGCCCGGGGCGTCTTCTTCTGTAGCGGTGGTTGGGGCGAAGGCCTTGTCTTTCCCTCGCGCGGGCCGCCTCCTCCTTCGCTAGCATTACTGCTTCGCAGAAGGAGGTGACCGCTTCCCAAGCCTCCTCGCTCCGAACCATGGATTTAACCAGGGCCGGACGCGAGAGGTCGCCACCGCCGAATTCCTCGACGAGGACACGGCGGTGCTCCGCCCAAGCAGGGCAGACCTCCACCGTATGCTCCACCGTGTCCTCAGGGCGATCCCCACATTGCGCTATTGTCATACTTAGGTACCTACATATTGTTACGAGCTTGGGGTTCGTGACAATAAAAACAGCCGATTAAATAACCAAAATGACACTTTAATTTAAAAACACTAATTACAGCTTTAAACTCACTAATTATTAAACACAAGTTCACCACTGATCACTTTATTCGCACTTGAAGATCGCTTCCGATGTATTCGCTTGTATCGCAAATCCAATACTGACTCGGTCGCGGACTACGCACTCCTTATATAGGACAGTTAGTTCTAGAAACTTCTATTCTCGAAACATCTGGAATGTACTCGAAACTACCGCTACCGACTGACCAAATATCGAGAAGTGTAGAATGTTCTGGCAAAGAAATGTCTAGAAGGTACTTGACTCTACTAGTTCTGCTACTCGATACTAGATGGCGCTAGTAGTAACTTAATGTACCCGACATTAATTCTGGTGCGTAACACTGCCCCCTCCTAAGACATGCTCGTCCCGAGCATTATCGGTCCCATAATAACGCGCCAGTCGATCCACATGGACGATCTTAGGAGCACTTCTTGTACCTTTCTGTATACGGTAGGTCACGTCGTTAATTTTTGTCACGATCCGGTACGGCCCGTCCCATTTAGCTTGAAGCTTAGGAGATTTCCCTTTACTGTGAACTGGATTGTGCAACCACACTAGTGAACCTTCGTCGAACCCTTTATTGTTCATTTTGCGGTCATAGCGGGTTTTCATCTTTTCAGACATTTGCTGGCCCGATTGTCTGACGTGCTCATAAATGTCATTCATTTTGTTCCGCAAGTCATTCGCATAATCGGTTATACTGCGTGGGGCATCAGGTGGTATTCCGGTGATCAGATCTGCAGGCAGCCGTAATTCTCTTCCAAAGTTTGCGAAGGCTGGTGTCACCGATGTACTTTCGTGAACAGCACTTCGGTATGACAGCAAAAACGGTTGTATATGCTTGTCCCAATCGCGTTGCCGGTTTTCCACGACTTTTGCCAGGTATCTCTCCAATGTCTGATTAAATCGTTCCACCATTCCATCCGATTGTGGGTGGTAAGAAGTTGTTCTCGTTTTATGAGTACCCATAACTCGACAAGTTTCCTGGAATATTTGGGACTCAAAATTCCTTCCTTGATCGCTGTGAATCTCCAAGGGTACTCCAAAACGACAGAAGACTTCATGAACTAATTTATCTGCAACTGTTGAGGCTTCTTGATTTGGAATGGCGAAGACTTCCAGCCACTTAGTGAAGTAATCCATTACAACCATGAAATACTTGTTACCACTTTCACTTTCCGGAAAAGGTCTCGCAACATCTAGGGCAATCCTTTCCCATGGTGCACCAACATTGTACAATTTCAATGCACCTCTACTGCGAGTCTGAGGTCCTTTTACAGCCGCACAACTGGTACATTTGCGACACCAGTCCTCTACATCGTCACGACAGTGGACCCAGTAAAACCGTTCTCTTATCTTCAGTAGAGTCCGTTTTACTCCCATATGGCCTCCTGAAGAACCATTATGGTACAGCTGTAGGACATTCGGTACTTTTGCTTTTGGGACAACCATTTGCAAATGACAGCTGTCTCCCCGAGCATTTTCCCATTTACGGCACAGGACTCCATCCTGAATTACTAAGCTGTCCCATTGGGCCCAATAACTTTTTGTGATAGAACTCATCGCTGAGACGTCACTCCACGTGGGCTTAGGAGCACTGGCCTTTATCCACTCCAGAATCGGCTTGATGTCCGAATCTTCCTGCTGTGCACGTTGTAGGCTCTCCTTCCACTCGTTGCTGAGGTCTGTCTTGAGCATTCTCACAGCTACGACTTCTTTACCCTCTTGCCTAGTACAATGCTTGCAGTCTTCAGGGCAAGGTCTTCTTGACAATGCGTCGGCGTTGCCATGAGATCTTCCGCTGCGATGTTCAATCACAAAGTCGTATTCCTGCAGTAGTTCAATCAATCTTGCAACTTGGCCTTCTGGATTTTTGAACAGCAATAGCCATTTGAGTGCAGCATGGTCTGTACGTAAATGGAATTTCCGTTCCAGCAGATATTTGCTAAAATGCTGCAATGACCTTACCATAGCAAGCAATTCCCGTCTCGTGACACAATAGTTCCTTTCTGGTTTTGACAATGACTAGCTGAAGTACGCTATCACAACCTCTTGATCGCCATTCCGTTGCGATAACACACCGCCAAGTCCGATATCACTAGCGTCTGTATCAACTATAAATTCCTTGTTCGTATCAGGATACCCCAAAATAGGTGTTCGGCACAAACGTTCCTTTAGCTCCTGGAATGCGACGTCGCAACTTTCATCCCAGCAGAAATGTCGCTTCTCCTCGGTTAGTTTGTGGAGGGGCTTGGCTATGTCCGCAAAGTTCTTGACGAATCGCCGATAATAGGAGCACAAACCCAAAAATGCTCTGACCTGCGTCTTGTCTTTTGGAATTGGCCAATCTTTGACAGCGGTGATTTTCTCTGGATCCGTGCGAATGCCTTCTTCCGACACAACATATCCCAAAAAGCTGACTTGACGTTTGAAAAGTGAACACTTCTTTGGACTCAACTTGAGATTTGCACTCTGGATCTTCATGAGCACGCGTTCCAGGTTTTGAAGATGTTCTTCAAACGTACGGCCTACGATGATGATATCATCCAAATACACTAGACAGGCATCGCCAACTAACCCGGTAACAAGTTCCATCAACCTTTCAAACGTTGCCGGAGCGTTGCACAATCCAAACGGCATAACTTTAAATTGCCACAGACCCTTTCCTGTCGAGAATGCAGTTTTCTCCTTGTCCTTAGGGTCGATTTCAACTTGCCAGTAGCTACTTTTTAGATCAAGCGTGCTAAACCACTTCACTCCAGTAAGCATGTCCAGCGTGTCATCAATTCTTGGCAAAGGATAGCTGTCCTTTTTCGTAACGTCGTTCAGACGACGATAGTCAACACAAAATCGCATGCTGCCATCCTTCTTCCTTACCAGCACTACTGGTGAACACCATGGACTGGATGACGGTTCTATAACACCATCCTTCACCATTCCCTCAATCATGGTTTCCACTTCCTTTTCACGTGCTACCGGCAATCTCCTTGGTCGCTGACGGATAGGCAATTCTTCTCCTGTGTTTATTTTGTGTTGAACTAAGCCAGTCTTCCCGATGTCACCATCATTTGAAGAGAAAATCTTCTTTGCCTTGACCAGTTCATTTTGAGACAGAGCGCTGCGACAGTCGTCTAAAAGTGGGGTCACTTTCGTTTGTGCGTCCCCAGTCGATAGATATTCGCATTGACGCAACCAATCCACTTCTTCGCAAGTTCCAATCAGCGTGCCTTTTTCGATCTTCTGTTCCTTATCACAAAGGTTCAGCACACGTACCCCTGAGATATCGGTGACTCTGACCAAAGTTCGAGCCACTTTCCATGGAAGGTGTCGATCTCACAACAATTCTTCCTCATAAAGTCTAAACCCAGGATGCAATCGTCCATTATATCGGCCACGACAACGTTATGCAGGTAGAATCCGTTGCCTAGCTTCAACTCCAACTCTCTCTTTCCTCGGACGGGTATACGCTGACCAGTGGCTGTTACCAAATTTATGCGGTCTCGGTTGTGTACGGAGTCCCCAAGGAACCGACTTACAAGTTGGGAACTGACAACCGTGCGAGAAGCTATAGTGTCTATAGTCAGCTTACAAGGCCTTCCGTTGACCTCGCCCTTGATGATTAGGCTATTCCCGTCATGGGTTTGTGAGATCGAAATACTTGGGGCTCTTTGAACATCAGCCAGCACCCGCCCCGCAGTCCTGGCTTTCACTCGTTTCCCTGCTGTTGCTGGGCGGTGCTGTTACCCTATGGAGATTGGCTACCTTCCCTTTCTGCAGTCCGCTTAGGGCAACTGGATCGAAGGTGGCCCCTTTCTCCACAGCCGTCGCACCTAGGGCTGTATCCTTTTAAACGGTCGCGAACTGTAGCCGCTGCAACCTCCCTGACGCGATGGGAACGATGATCCTGCCGTACAGCTTNTCCACAGCCGTCGCACCTAGGGCTGTATCCTTTTAAACGGTCGCGAACTGTAGCCGCTGCAACCTCCCTGACGCG
>NDFZ01003932.1:0-42582 GCA_002192655.3 Mamestra configurata
GCAAGCCTGTGGTGCCGTTGCCCGGGGTGGACCGCTAGGAGGTAGATCCCAAACCACCCCATTTTCTTTATTTAGTACTATTTAGTACTTTATTAGCTTAGTGACTTTTGACATTTATTTTTTATCTCATTGTTAATTATTATTGTATTTCTATTGTTGACATTATTGTAGTATTTTTATTTGTATTTAATCCAATGGATTGCACGCCGTAAGGCAAAATGTAGCTGATCTCATACCCAAACTATGTTTTAAATCTTATACTGTACCTACATTAGCAATAAAAAGTCTGATTCTGATTCTGACAGTTTTGCTGATCCTGAGGCCACATAATCAGCAGCAGAAGTGGCTGGGTAATAAAAGAGTCACCGCGACCCTGGAACGCAAAATGCTTTTTTTGCGGATGAGTTTTAGTCAGTAAGAGTTTGACACCCAGAGCGGAAGAAGTCATTTGATGATTACACATCCTTAAAAAAAAAAAAACATGAAAATCGTTGTGCTTAATTTTCAAATGCTAAGTAAGGGCTTTAATATTCTATGTAAAGAGATCTCATTTGACCCATTTACCACTAAAACCTGCACGCAATCGACTGAACGCTGACTTTTTTAAAAGTGCATACTGCATATTATACCCAAGTGACATATATATTCTTTTTTATCGTGCTTGTCAGTGATCCTAAGTTTTCTACCCCCCTATCTTTATTATACTCTTTGTTTTCTACTACATTTTCTGTGAGAACCTGTAATTGGCTCTATGTCTCATATACAATTGTTATCCATCTGTTATAGCTGTTGGTTCTCCTACGATTAAATAAATAAATAAAAGGGGGTTGAGGGGGCGTTGAAGTTTGTCGAGTACTTACTTACCGCGTGAACAAACTCGCGAGCGAAGTGCTCGTGTTTGATATAAATAAATTTCTTCTCTGTATTAATAGTACTATAGAAACAGTTGGAGATGGCCGGGCGCCTCGCTGACCCTGTTCCCACGGCGCATCACTTTCGGTTTCAACCAGACGTTACATTCACGACCTCTAGTGATGTGCCGCTGTGCCGTCTTTACGTATCGGTAGGTGAATCATCTCTTTATGTATCGATACCACAAGTATTCATTGACGTAAGGGACTTTAACCCAAAATGTCCTTTTCAAATTTTATATTTGAAGAGTTCTCGCTATTTCTCCAGGATCCCATCATCAGATCCTGATTTGATGATCATGGGACCACCTGGGAAGTATACCCACCCTTTCAAACAAAAAAAAAATCCAAATCGGTCGAGCCATCTTCGAGTAATCGGGGAACATAATATGTACATTAAAAAAAAGGTTCCAACGAATTGAGAACCTCCTTTTTTTGAAGTCGATTTAAAATAGATTGATATTGATATTATTAGCTTTATTTTATGTTTTGGTTAATTGTGCCTAAAAAATCTATAAATTGCGAACATGTAATTAGAATTGAGAATTATTGTGGAAATGAAAAACTGATTCTTGAAACGTCTATAAATAGATTTACAGCTTAGATTAGTTGTACTCCATATCTATAAACATAGTTAAACAAAATACTGATTGTAGTGTTAGGCAGTATTAAAACTGTTGAATAGCGAACAAATTTACAAGTTGTTGCTGAGTATATATTTATGAATACATAATAATTATATTCGTATTGTGCAGCAGGTCTGAGATTGGACGATACAAACATTGATAGTAAATAAACAATAAGCTTTATTGTTTATTTACTATCAATGTTACTACTAACAAACAATATCGATAAATTTAGCCACAGCACTAGAATCGTGATTCCATTGATAGATCACCGAGTTCACGACTGTACCTAGACGTAGCCAATATCAGTTGGCGGACCATCAATTAATTTAAAACTTAGGAATGTCTGCTCTTTATCATTTTACTCAGGTTTTATATGACCACCACAATATCCTGCCAACTTGTAACACTGGTAGACACACCTCTATACGGTTTAACAGATTGATTGATAAATGTACTGAAATTTTAATTGTTAGGGTTCCGTACCCGAAGTGTAACCAACGGAACCCTATTACTAAGCCTCCGCTGTCCGTCCGTCCGTCTGACTGTCAGAAGGCTGTATTTCAAGAACCGTAATAGGTAGACTGTTGAAATTGTCAGTGTCTTTTTTTATTGCCGCTTTAATAATAAATAATAAAATTATTAATTAAAAAATTAAGGGGGTTCCCATACTGAAACGTGTTTTGTTTTCGGGTTATGATACGAAACCCTTCGTGTGAGAGTCCGACTCGCAAATTGCCGGTTTTTTTTTAATCTTTGAATCCTTGCGTTGTCACAACATCTTTCAAAGATAAAAACCGGCCAAGTGCTTGTTGGATTCGCACAAAAGGGTTCCGTACCACAAATTAGGGGCCCCTTTTATATATTTTTTGTTGTAGTGGCTATATACATAATTTTAAAGTGTGCTTGGATGGCCAAATCCGAAGCTATGAGGAATATCGAAAAACACTGAAAGGAGCTTCGAGCCCGATTTTGATGAAAACTAAAACTGCATTATTGGACTTTTACAAAATCAATGTTCCTAGTCAGGAAGCGACCCGGTGGGTTTTGAAAAAAAAAACACCCCGACTCTGTATTATTAATTTATTACACCATTCGAAAGTAAATCCGAATCTAAAAAAATCCTCTTTATTATTTTAGTTACTTGGATAATCCGCGAAAATCCAAATGCATGGTAGATCTACTGACAATAGAACGAGTTTTAATGGTGAATTATACTAACAGGCACTTTTGGAATAGGAGTAGTATCCTACTAATATTATAAACGCGAAAGTTTGTAAGTATGGATGGATGGATGGATGTTTGTTACTCTTTCACACAAAAACTACTGAACGGATCTTGATGAAATTTGGCACAGAGGTAGATTATAGACTGGAATAACACAAAGGATACTTTTTATCGCGGGAATATGTTACCTTTGGATAATTTTCAACATTAACACGGGTGGAGCCACGGGCGACAGCTAGTGATACAAATAGCCAAGGCCAATCTTATTACACACAAGTAAAGTAAAAATGATAGAGAATTATTGCTGTAAACCAGTGTATTTTTGTATAATGAAATTGAGAATTGTAAGTGAGTAAAATTATATGTTTTGGAAGATTGTCCGTATTTATGTTTGTAGTAAAGAACAATAGAATAAGTGGTTGTATGTTAGGTGGTTATGTAATAAAAGTAGATACCTACCGTTTGATTCCAGGCAAATAATACACGCCGTACAGATGTTGGTGCCGTCAAAGGAATTAATGAAAAGAATTGAATTATCGCAAGATATGTGACAAACGTGCTGTGATTGGTTGAAATAACAATCAATCGCATTACTCTAGTTGGGTTTAATTTGATAAAGGGTAAGGGGGTGGGGCCCATAGGTATCTACGAGGTCTAGACATAAAGGTCATAGCACACATGACACATATCAACTCGGAAAGGGATCGTCACCGTATCAACTCGGGCTATGACCTTAATGAGTCAAGGGGATATTTTTTTTTTGTGAGTGGCGTCTCGCAGTTCAACCTCTTAACCGGGCTTGCCTGTGGTGGCCTTAATATAATATTAAAGCCTCCAGCCAGGGCTTATAAAAAAATTACAAACTAAGCGACTACACGCTAAGGGCCCTGTGGGGTACGGGCCTCGGCTTAGGGCGTCGCTGAGGGGAGAACAGCTAGGGATGGGCTGGATCGAACTAGGTCAAGGGGAAACTTATTTATACCTAACGTGGAAATGGAACGGTGATATGTGAAGTCAAGTACGGGCCCTAGCGAAATAAAAAAAAAACATCTACTTGAACAGAACTCATTTATTTATAAATAATAAAATAGTTAATTTTTCATAGGTTGTACAACAACACTAATCTACAACTATGCAGTTTTACAACAGCAAAAAAAGGTGTTTCCGTTTAACTCCAGTACCCAGTATAAGATTAACTTGTGTTTAGGGTACCAGCGTTCTCGCATAGGTACAGTTTGAACATATAGCTAGGTACCTATTTATAATAAGGCTTCTCAATAATGAGTAAAGAGAAGCACAGCATGCACTACATTATGCGTAGATAATAACGTAATTAATTAAAATTATTAAAACATAGATTACAGAAGAACTCAAGTGCGAGTGTTATTGAGTTTTGTCTATGGTTTTTCAAAAAATTCAAAATTCAAAAGTCGTTTATTCAAATTAGGCTGAGTGCCAAGCTGGGAAGAAGAAGTGGCGCAACAAACTCCCCAGCAACACATCTGTCTGTTAAGCTTTTAAAAACTTGTATTTATACAATAGTATGCAAAGTATTTTACAATACATGAGTCATGAGTCTCCTCAGTAACAGCTCTTAGTTTGGATTTATGAAACTAAGCCTACTTGTTAACATGGGACCAACACAAACTTAACTGGCAAATTGTAGTTGTAGATATTATTTTAGTGCCTACATAACATAAGTACACCTGCCTACTCCTCAGGGATTACGGTATTACAGCGACATCTCTGAGTAAGTAAAGTCAACACATTTGATTAAGGTACCTGTAATGGAAACTAGATGGCAGCACTATGTACTCATTCATGTTATATGACTATAGTGAATATTACAGTTCAGTATGTTCTTTTTATGTTTTTGTAAGATTATTTATTGCTCTATCAGTATACTGTATATAAAATAATAAAATGTGAAACAGTGGTCGACGCACGCATCAAGTTTAAACCTCTATTTATTAGTTATTTAATATCTTTTTAAAGAGAGTTTTAGTAGACATGATCGTGCCTACCTCGCCCAATGTAGGCCTAAAAAAAAAAAAACAAATATTAAAAAAAAAACACGCCTGCCATGTCTAAAAATAAACTAAAAAAAAAGTACCTACTAATGTTATTGGACCTGAAAAATCAAAAAGTAGGTAAAATGTTATTGGGCCTGTTTATTTCTGTTTCAGTATTACCTAAATACTAACTGCAATAGAGGCCTAATTGAAACTTTAAATTGAACAAAGTTACACATGTATGCTAAACTAGCTACTCCTTGAAATCAATAATAATATGGCCAATTGTGACGTAACTATGCAAAACAGCATGTTTTAGGTACAGTTCCATAATTTCGACCGTAGTAAATAAGTTTCCGTAGTGTAGCGGTTATCACGTGTGCTTCACACGCACAAGGCCCCCGGTTCGATCCCGGGCGGAAACAGTGACTTTTTGGTCTTTTTTCAAGAATGTAGTGCTGCTATATATAATTGCTGAGAAATAATCATCTGCCTAGTCTTATTCCATTTTAGGGTTCCGTACCCAAAGGGTAAAACGGGACCCTATTACTAAGACTCCGCTGTCCGTCTGACACCAGGCATCTCATGAACCGTGATAGTTAGACAGTTGAAATTTTCACAGATGACGTATTTCTGTTGCCGCTATTACAACAAATACTAAAAAAACAATAAAATACATATAAGGGTCAGCTTCTAGTCAAACCAGATTAAGCTGAGTAACTGTATTTTACGTTGTGCGAGTATCTGACTTCTACAACCCAGCAACTGAGTAACACGGCACTTATTGGCAAGACCGGTGTCAGATCTCAGTGCAGCTTCTGGACATCTTTAACGACTGCCAAAGATCTACGTCAATAAGTGACATCCGGGACCAACGTCATAACGTGCTTTCCGAGGCACTGAGGATTCTCCAAATGTTAAGATGGTCACCCAACCATAGATCGTCCTCGGCAAGAGATGCTTGATATTGAAGATCGACCAGTGCAGCTATTAATATTTAGCCACGAGCTATAATATGGCGAGAATAAAAAGGCGTTTGTGGAAAAACAAGCGCCTTACATTTATTAGTGAGCCGCGCCCGCAATGCGAAATGAAGGCATATACTTAACTTTTTAGTAGGCGTTAACACTTGTAATGGCTGATGCTGTCTCTAGGACTGCTTTTTACGTGCTCTAAAAATAGACTTAGTAGCCCACCGCTCCCATAAATTTCTCACTTCTCATTATAATAGAAAAAACGGGTCAGTCAGATTGCATTATTATGAATCTAATCCCTCAAGGTTAATCTGAATCTGAGGAAACACATAGCTGATTTAAGAGTTATTACAAATCAATCAATTAATCAAGGCTTGCCTGTCAGTTGGTGACCACCACGTCAATTAAATGAAATATTTTTTTTCTAAAAACATTATTATTTATAACGCGTCTTCCAGATTTTATGTGGATAAAGGACACTTCACAAAATGCCCACTAGATGTCGCATGTCATGCTGTCAATCTGATTGACAGTAGACTCGTTTTATCCTACTAATATTATAAACGCGAAAGTTTGTATGGATGGATGGATGTTTGTTACTCTTTCACGCAAAAACTACAGAATGGAATTTGATGAAATTTGGCACAGTGGTAGATTATAGTCGACTGGCCTGTTGGTCGAGTGGTTAGTGACCCTGACTGCTAAACCGGAGGTCGTGGGTTCGATTCCCACTCAGGACAAATCTTTGTGTGATGAGCATGATCATTTGTTCTGTGTCTGGGTGTCATTTGTCTATAATATGTATGTATTTAGAAATATATAAGTATGTTTATCAGTTGTCTGGTTGCCATAGCACAGGCTCTGCCTAGTTTGGGATCGGATGACCGTGTGTGAGTTGTCCCAAGATATTATATTATAGTCTGGAATAACACATAGGATACTTTTTATCCCGGGAATATGTTCCCTTTGGATAATTTTCGACAGTCACGCGGGCGGAGCTGCGGGCGGCTACGAGTGTATAAATAATGTTTAAAAAAAAAAATGGAAGATCATCGGTGATAATGCAATACCGCGAAACTACACTTTGCTACAAGGCCTAACTTTGAATAAAATAATATCGAAAATTAGACCATAAAGCAGTGTAGTTTCGCGATATTTATTTATTATTTATAATAAGCACACCAACAGCACTGTCACTTATAATTCAAATAAAATTACATTTAAAATCGGCATTTCAGTAACCATGCAAATGACAGGTATGCATGACATTGAACATAATGAATATTAGAGACAAAAAGAAAAACTGAAAACTAATTCCAGTATACCTAAATCCTGAACACACAAAAACAAAACAATTTGAGCTATTAAGACGTACATTGTTCGCACTGTTTCAAGAGGGAACGTCTGTATGAAGCAAAACTCATAGAGAAAACTTCGATAGGGTAATCCGTCAAATTGGACCTTTCTATATTTCCTTATTATATTAACTTCCTATATTGCAGTATCATCGACGATATGGCACTTTTCCGCACCACGGCAGCACCTGAGCATATGAGATTGACTGTTTGTTTCTTTTTAAACAAACTTGATAATATTTTGGATGTAGCGATATAGTATCTACATCTGCCTAGCCTTTTCCCAACTATATTGGGGTCGGCTTCCAGTGAAACCGAATTCAGCTGAATACCAGTGTTTTATCTGGAGCGGCTGCCTACCAGGCCTCTACAACCCATTAACTGGGTTACACGGTACTCCTTGGTTGGTAAGACTGGTGTCAGATTATCTGGCTTCTGACTACCCGTAACGACTGCCCAATATCTACAAATGACAGCCGGGACCAACGGCTTAACGTGCTTTCCGAGGCACGGAGGAGTCTCGGTATGTTAAGATGGTCACCCATCCGCAGACCAACCTCGGCAAGCGTTGCTTAACCTTGAAGATCGACCCGTGCGGCTGTTATTATTTAGCCACGAGCCTTTCCTCATGACATCATATAAACTGGCTTAATAACAAATCATTCAAGAATTAAGTATGTTTTGATATATCCTGTAAGTACCTGGCTAATGTCAAAGGTATCAAAAACTTAGCATTTTATTTAATAAAATACTGTTGTCTATTGAATTTTATGTAAATAAAAAGATAAAAAAAACTTAGACAACTACTTATTAGTTGGTTTTTGAGACCTTTCCTGGTATTTTTGATTTGTTTGTGTTTTGGGTTCTGAACGTCCGAATGAAAAACGGAACCTGTATTGATTCACTCATGTGTTTGTCTGTCACAGTCAATTATCTCCAAAACCACTGGTCTATTTCAGTTGAAATTTGGTACACATGAAATTTGGCTCCAATACAGATACGTGTATGTAAATAAATATTTTATGAATATGGTGCATCTTTTGGGAGACAAAAAACAAAATCAAAAAAATGTTTTTCAAACTGCCATATCAAAGTGAGAGTTCTAATTTTTTTTTGACTATTTATCAAAATTTTAAAATGAAGTTTACCTAGCTCCCGTACCGTTCTTCGATACTATTGAGCAATTATGAATAAACAGAAAATACTCAGTTCTTTACTTATCATTATACCAGCCGAAAGAAAAAGCCGAGAGAAGCCTCCTCAAGGAGGGGGGGTTTCCATAATCACCACGCTTGGCAGGTGGGTTGGTGATCGCAGGTCTGTCAGCTGTTGCAATCCACAGAAGCACAGATAATGCTGCTGCCCATTCTCTGGTGAGTCCCTTAGTGGCCTCTTACGACACCCACGGGAAGTGATGGGATGGTGCCATTCTTTTACGTCCGACACCATACAGTTCTTTACTTATAGATTACAGTAAACCTGGAAGTGTATGTTTTAAAATAACTTGTTAATTGTGCGCAACCACAACTCGCACTTGGCCGGTTTTGAAGTTTGCGATTTGTAAAAAAAAAAAAATATTATGCAAAGAGCACCTTTGTTTTGAAAGCATGATTTGCGGGTTTTTTTACTAGACACGTTTACCTTCCGAAACATTGTTTGAAGGATCGCGAAAATTATTGAAAGTAACGTCGTAGAAGAACAAGAGTGACTTAATTTTTTTATAAGTTTGTAGTATTCTCCAGGCAGCCATATTTTTAATTAATATTTTTTAGACTAAATGATTTCAGCTATGCTTAGAGCCACTCTCATCTTTTTCTTATAAGGGTTTATAAAAAATATAAAAATTAATTTAATAAATTTGACATTCAGTGGCCGACCTCATCTTAGGAACGTAGGGTCTAGCACCTCACGGCTGCAATGGCATCATTTACTTATCGAGTTTAGAATCCAGTACAGAACTGAGATGTTAAAGTAAAATTACAATAAAATAATGTGTGTATTTCCATATTTTGATCAATTGTCAATTAGACAAAATATATAAAAAAAAGAATAATAATAAATATAAAATAACACACACAAAATACACCCATAATATATATATATATATATAATATTATTTGTTTATTTAACCAACGAATATTCGTAGGTTAAATAAACACATGCAATTCCTAGAGAGTCATTATAGTGACAAGTTGAGTATGATACACTCGCAGAAAAGCAGTAAATGCCAATCCGTTCCTGATCTATACTCAGGCATCTGACTAAGAGAAACTTTAAGAGGAAGCAGCAAGAATGCGACTTGAGAGGTGATGTCTCTGCTTTTTCCGAGTAATTCAAGAGATCAACGAGCTCTCTGAGCACTGAAATACGCGACCAGTTTTCCAATTTCCACTCGAATATTTGTAATCTTCGAACAGTACCAGAGCAGCTTCCTCCTCTCAAATTCAATCTGAGTTGAAATAATTACACTCTGATTTTTCCAGTACAAAAAAGGACATATCAATTCTAAACACGAAACAACTAGAATTATCGAAGGTTGTCGATGAGTTGGAGTCATCGGTGGAATTTAACTCTGAGAACATTGTGGATACCATAACTGTTTTTTTTTTGTAAAATGGCCGTGAATTCTGAAGTATTCATCAGTGTGATTCAGTCTAATCTAGCTATATGGCAAAGTAAACATCCCCACGAGGATGTAGTCAAATGTTGACACGGGCATTCGAGTGCACTCAAAGAATATTGTAGGGTAAAATCTCAGTTCTTCACATAAATTAAAAAATATACCATTATCTTGTCTGCTTTTATTTATTTCGTGCACACCATCTCTTGAGTTCAACACGGGAGTTGAATAGGATCTTAGGATCGGACTATCTAATAAAAATACCAAATCCTCGTCCATGGTTTGTAACACCTGCAATACGCTTTAACGCTACAACGGCTTGCACGTCAATGTGCCCACCGCACGCCTCCGCCGTCGCGCCCACCACAGGCCCTAGTCACCGCGTGTTCAGTGTGGATGCACACTTAAGCGTACGAAGGAAATGGAGTCGAAGA
The DNA here is from genome assembly GCA_002192655.3 of Mamestra configurata. Lineage (NCBI taxonomy): Eukaryota > Metazoa > Arthropoda > Insecta > Lepidoptera > Noctuidae > Mamestra > Mamestra configurata. Next base: position 10,160 of record NDFZ01003932.1, read on the forward strand.
TCGTTACCTCTGCGTCTGAGCCCATATTTACACTGATTAATAAAATAGATCACCTGGAACAACAAGCTAAGTAGTGCAATATTGAAATTGGTAACATGGTAAAAATCTAGTGGTTTTTTGGAGTCAATTGCGGCAGCTATTAACATACCTTTAGCACAGAGAGACATAGTGGCTGGCTATTCACCGTGTTCCACACGCACACACGCATAATTTACGTCCAAAAATATTGTTGTGAAGTTTACTTCCCGACTACTCCGTGATAACATGCTGACCGCTTATAGACTGTCTAAAGGTATTACAACAGATCGTATAGGACTCGCTGGGACTCAATGTCGTATCTATATGAACGAACACCTGACGCTTCGTAATAAGGAGTTATTTCGCAAATGCCGCGACACTGCCAAAACAAGCAAGTTCAAGTATGTGTGGGTCCGTAATGCTACTGTTTTGGTCAGGAAGAATTATAACCAGTGATCGGATAATCGGGCCCTAAACTGCTTCCCGTGAAAGAATAATATGGGCATTCCTTTCTGAATAACAATTTTGTAAAAACAACTATAACTTAATGAAATTATGGCAGTGGTTATTTTGATTTAGTATCTTTATTTTGTTAAAAAAAAAATGGAAAATCATAAAAACATTAATTGTAAAATAAAAGTTCCATTAGAATCGGCTTTTTAAATTTAAAAAATTACAATGCCAGTTAACAACGATTTCTAACTATATTTTGTATGCGGGCATTTTGAGCAATCTCAGGAATTTCGAACGATTCCGGGATCAATAATTTGATTGTAAACCTTGATAAAACAGTATTTAATGAAATTTCAAGAAAGTGTAAATCACAATCTGAATTTAAATATAAGGACAAAATTATTAATGAAATAAATGTGACTGAATTTCTTGGACTAAACATACAAAATACTTAAAATGGAATTCACATATTGACAAAGTATGCAGTAAGCTAAACCAACATTCCTATGCTTAGTAAATCTGCCAAAATTGCACATGTTAAGTAAATCGGTCAATCGAATAACAGTCTCAACTTAGTATTATGGTAGCCTCAACATTGAGATTTGGAATTTTATTTTGGGGCAATGCTACGGGTAAAAATGTGGTATTTAAGTGCCGAAAATATTAACTATACCGTCGTTGTACATCTTTGAAACGTCTATGTTCGTCAATATTTTTTTTTTATATTTGCTCAAGTAGCTAGTCAGCACCATTGTGATTGGTTACAAACAGTCGGATCTAGTACTGCACTATACACACACAGTATTTTTGTAATGGTTCTAAAGGTCTATAATTAACTACTAAAATGTATAAGGAGTGAAGATAATGTCCGCAAATTCAAAAGTAAATTGTATTTATTTCTAATAGACAAGACGTATTACTCTACTGAATGATAAAATATGACATTACCAGCCCTTTAATATAATTTACCATAGACATGCATGTACAAATGAATTATAATTGATGAGTTATTTATTGATAATACATTTAATTGATATTATTTACAATATGATAAAATATGACATTACCCTTCAATATAATTTACCATTGAAATGCATGTAGAAAAATAAATTATTATTAAATGATACATTTAAATGACATTATTTACTCGAACTTCACTTTGTATTGTATAGATTTAGACTTATTAATAAAAAATAAATAATATTTGTACACCAATTTCATTGGTAGGACATAGAGCTCGACTAAAATGTTTACATAGGACCTTTATTGTAATACCTGTGTTCACAAATAAATATTGATTGATTGATTGGATCCGGGATTCTGAAAAGAATGTCCGTATTATACTTTCGTGGGAATAAAAGTGAAGTTTAGGTATGTTAGAGCCCGATTATCCGATCACTGATTATAACTCACCTACGATTGTGATCCGTTTTGAAGATGACATTTGTAATAACAATAAGTTTAGGTCAAATAATTCGTCGTAATACGCTGTTGGTATTTATAAGTTAAAATTTATTTAACATAAAATCTGTTTAAATGTTTTTTGTTATATTTTTTTGCATACAGTTGTGTGCTTAATTTGCTTAAGATTCACTGTTTACAATATTTCCTTACCTCATTAAATTTAATTAACGATATTAAAATTAGTGCGTCTTACAATCAAGACCTGAAAAAAAAAACCTTATATTATTGCTTGATATTTTTATGATTTACTATGTCGCTTACAATGGGCATCACGGGAAGGCTTAAAGTCACCCAAAGAGCAATGGAGAGGGCAATGCTCGGAGTGTCCTTGCGTGATCGAATCAGAAGTGACGATATCCGCAAGAGAACCAAGGTTACCAACATAGCCCGAAGGATAGCCAAATTGAAGTGACCTGGTGAGGGTTGCGGGTAGCCGATGGATGCGAGACGCACAGGACCGGTTGTGGTGGCAACACTTGGGGGAGGCCTATGTCCAGCAGTGGACGTCTTTCGGCTGATATGATGATGATGATTACTATGTCAATTATTTCTACTTTTTAAAACAAAATCTTTTTAATGTTATTTACCGAGAACGTTCCGTATGAGCTTTCAGCGTTCGCGTTGGTTAGTTTTCAGTATACTAATGAGTTTCAAAGTGAATGTAATTTTGTTACTTTTTTATTTTATACATTAAAAAATCCGGATAACAGTTCTAGGACAATGACCGTTGTATACGTATTGTATCTGTGTCACAAACTAGTTTTTAAATACTATTAATTGTAATCTGTGGAGAACGTAACGTCTGTGGGTAGCATTATTGTTAACCGACTTCGAAAAGGAGGAGGTTCTCAATGATGATTATTTTTTTATTTGAAAGCATAAGTCATAAGGCGGCATTGGCACCAAGTCAGAATCTGATGATGGGATCCTAGGGAAATCGAGGGCACCCCTCAAATTTTAAAGGCACTTCAGATAATTGTGCCTGGTAATCAACACCTCATCTTGCTGAGCTAATGATGGACGGTATAAGTCAGGATCTGATGCTGGGATCCCAGGAAAAATGTTTGTTCAGCGATATTTTCGCCAATTGTCAATCGATTTTGATAATTATTTTTTCATTTGGAAGAGTATTTCTCCAAACTGGCCTCATTTCAATTTAGTAAGGATCTGATGAAGGATTTCGAAGATAGGCAACGGAACTCTTCAATAAACGATAGCAAATCTCCCGGGATTGCTGAAATTGCATGTCTGTTTATTGATTACACCAGTTCATAACATAACATCACGCCGGTACGCTGTGAAGGGGTGCGCAGATGCAAACAAGTCAACCTGAATTAACATGTTTTTGGGGTTATCTATTCGGGCATAACTTTATTGTTTATAAACCGATCTCGATGATTATTTTTGCAATGGGTTTAGTTATGGCTATATTGCATTTGCACTGTACGGTGAACTTCAAATATAAACCAGTGACCTCCTTAACTTAAAATCTAGTAAAGTGATATATTGTTAGGTAAAATATAAATAACTTAAATTATACACCAATTAAAATTAAGTTATCGTTAACAGGATCTCACATTGTCCAGGGCGGGAAGTCTCGACCTAGTTACCGAGCGAATTCGGTCGATAAGTCCTAAGGCCACCCGTACACAGTCAATCTCGATCGCCATCCACGGATCAGATCATTAATTTTCATCATGGATCTCGTTCAAGATTGACAAGAAGAACCTTATTTTTGACAAGTCAGCTTCTCATTAGAATAAATTAGTAGTTCCACTATGTACTTAAATGTTTTTTAGCTCATTAGATGGCAAACTATTTATTTTTTAAATTGTTAATAATTAGTTTAAAAAAGTTATATTGTATTTAAGAGACAATAGACGTTGGACGACTGTTTTTTTTGTCGTGAGAAAAATTTACTAGTTTATTTTTAGTGTGGCAGCACTGTGCTGTTTTTGTATTTTATGCATGTGCTAGTTCTAGTCATGAGACCAAGGCTGTATCATTCTCATTCGTAGAACTGTTTTGTTTTTGTTGTATACACTGATGTATTGTTAATTGCAATAACTTATCTACGTCGACGTCGTGGTGGGGCTTGCGCGCCCCAATAAACCTAGGCACAGTGTGTTTTTTTGCTTGAAAATGGGACATGTTATTTTTAAAGCATTGAGTATTCTACAGCCCGACAAAAATTCCCGCGTCGATAACTTTTATACTTTTTCATTTAGAGCTATCTAATTTTTTGATACCGGAATTCACAAAAATTAAAAAAAAAATACTTTGAATACTTACATTTGAAACAATTTTTTTTTTCATCAGTTTGAAAGGCCTAATGCTTAGCTAAATTACAAGCGTTTTCTGGATGTCCTACGACCTACCAGTGATGAATTAAATCGCGATAAAGTGATTTTGGTTTTTATTTTTTTGTTTGTCTTTTGATTTGGGTATTTGCAATCAGCACAAATCAATTGATTACTTATATGGGCTAATAACAATACAAAAACGGATTCCCTAATCCCCGGATCCCGGGACTTTTGAATAACTTGTATTAAAAGCAGTTGCTTTAAATACAAGTTATTCAAAAGTCTCGTTTTCTTTTTTAGTTCATCATAGTATTTTGCGGTTATGTTTCCGGCTGTGGTAGCCGCAAAAATACATATGTAAGTATCAAAGTTATTTTGTTTTTGTATTTTTGCGTATTCCCGGATAAAAAATTTAGATAGCTCTAAATGAAAAACTATAAAAGTTATCGACGCGAGAGTTTTGCTCGTGCATTTTCTGTGGAATAATCTATGCCCTGGCTTAAAAAAAATAACATGTACGATATTCAGGCAAAAAAACACACTGTGCTAGGGTGAGGGGCCAGACAAAAAGAGATACAATCCGCAAGGCAGTTTTGTGGCGAACTGTTGGGCAGTAGCGACCTCACGGTGAAATCTTGTTCCTCATCTCTGGCTTGCCTTTATTGGCTGGCCGAAGTAAACACTGCCGAGAAACAGTTCTCCCACCTCTTTCTTGCCTTAATCGGCCGGTCTGAGTAGAGATTCGTAAGAGCAAACGTAATCGGGAGAAGGATGTATAATCCAATAAGATGCTGGTAGGGATCCTGACTGCACTTCCGGGATTGTCCTGATAGCCGTGGTATACCTTTTCGGCCAATTATCAGGATTGACTTTCAATGTGGCCATCCTTTCGGGCTTTAAAATCAACTTAAAATATACAACTCTAACGTGTCGACTTTAGAGTTGGATATGTATTTTAACTAGATATAACAAAGTATCGACTTGAGATGTCAAATTATTTATTTTATTTATTTATTTTACTGCCTTAAAACTACCATTACAGATCTTAACCTTATGCGATAGCTAAGTTACAAATATAGTCTTATAATTATCTAGCCTTGCCCACGATTTCGTACGCGCTTATCCCGTTTTTTCTCGTTCCCGTAAGAATTTCGGTAAATCCTGTGTTGAGTGCTCCCCTACACTACCCAGTGACCTACATGCCAAATTTCAGCTTTCTTTCAACGACTACTAGCTATATATGTCACCGGAAAATTGCAAACGACGTAAGATTATAAAATATCTTGAGAGATTGTAAACTCTCGATAAATTTTAAATGAACATTTGTTCTGCAATTATACGAATCAAAATCTTTTATTCTATAATATCTCCATGAGTTCCGAGAAATTGTTGACTGACATTAACTTTAACCAATCAGCTCTCTGGTCTACAATTTACCTGTTTTGGTGTGATAGTTAAATTGGAAACTTGGCCCCTCAGTAGTCTTTGTTTTCTTTGAATAGACCAATGAGAGCTTTGTTTCCAGGTTTACTATCACACGAAAACGGTTAAATTGTTGACTTGTGCTATGATTGGTCGCCATTTTATGTCAGTCCACAATTTCTCGGAATGACTTCGAGAGATTATGGACTATCAAATTTTGATGCGTAAAAAAGTGTTCCAAATTTTCAGTTGAAAATTGATCGGGAGTTAACAATCTCTCAAGACATTTTATATTCTTACGGAGTTTGCCATTTTCCGGTGACATATAAATTGATTAACGATTGATAAACGCAGACACCGTTCGTTAAACCCTCCCAACTCCCACACAGTCGAACTAAGGAGTTTCCGATTTTCCTCAACAAATTAATCTTGCTTGCTTCACGATATGCTCGCTTGCACTTTTCATACACAGAAACTGTTATCCGCGCATGTATTAAGATCCAACACTCAGATGGGAAGTCAAGCGTAGCACTATTACCGCTTAGTGCTTACACTCCTACTTAGCTCGTGGCGGAAATGATAGAGAGGGGACGGAAAATGTCTCGATGCTTAGGATTTTGTTCTCGATACCTGCCACCCCAGGGCAATGGCGCCAGAACATCGACCATCAATGATCCTATACGTCGCGAGTTATTTTTTTAATCATTAAAAACATACTATAAACTCGAGTCTTTTTTCAATGAAGATAGTCAGAAACTGATCGTTTAATTATGAATTCGTAGCAATAATATCTAAGTGAAAAGAAAGAACTAAATGTATCTATCACATACACTAAAATGCACGATATGTTGTAGTAAAATGAAATAAGTAATATGAAAATAATTTTCAGCAATAGCCTGTCAGAATTTTTAGAAAAGACTTTTTTACTCTGTGTGACAGGAGTTTTTCGTTTAAAGGTACGGAACCCAAAAAATATTCGAAACCTAGCTACCGATACTTTACGGAATTCAAGTGTCAGTAAATATGACACATAAACATATCACAATCAAACAGTTAAATCGCCTATCGATATTTTTGATTCGGAATGAACCCTTGTCGCAACCCTATCCACTTCGAGCGATAATAATTGACTACCGTTCGATTTTCAATTGTATTCAATAATTTGACAGTTCAAAGACAATTTTTAATAGTGTATATCGTATTTTTAAGACAAGTTATAATATATATTATAATTATAATATAGTCATAAAAAGTTTGCATATAGGTAGGTACATTCCCTGTTCAGCATGCGCTTGCAGTAGGCTACAGTAAGGGTAGGCCAGCCAAAATGCCCAAATAAAAAATTCGTTTACTTTCAAAGTGGACGAAAATTCGCATCGTCAGTATCGTGATTTCAACCCTGAATAATGTGGTGAGTTTTTTTTTTTGGGCATATGTATGGGCTGGCCTACCCTTACTGTAGGCTATTGCACGCCGATGCGGTTCAGTAGGGTGCAGGGCAGCACTAACAGCAACCTGTCTATGGTAGCAAGCAGGCTAGATTGGGTGTTTGTGAATCACTGCTACAGGGTATCAGCTGGGCCTGTCTCCTTGCAGCAGTGATGTCACAAACAGTGTCAGTTGTTTTTGTCTTTATTAATGTTTTACTAACAGTTTGTAAATATATTGTTACAAAAACTATGAGCCTTGTTTCTCGAATCAAATGATTATTTCTTTTATTTATAGTATATACATTTAAATTACATTTTAAAATATTAAAATACAAAGATATAAAAATAGTAGCCCACCGGTATCAGGAACAGGGTCCAAGCTACCGGTGGTCAGGGCCCCTGAGAGAGGAACCTCCTAACTATGCGCGCCGTGTCCAGTAGTACCGCTAAATGATTATTAATATTATTTAAGTTCATTCTTACACCAACTCACTATCTTTTTTTTTGTCAAAATCTGAAACCTTCACTGTCAAGTTACTAAATACAATTTATAAGTCGAAGTATAGACACAGGTAACGCAGTCCGACAGCCACACTCAGTTTCATTTGCGAAGAAACCTCTAGCGAGATACCGCGTCTAGATAGACTTGCAGATTTATTCTTTATTCAAAATATTCGCGGTCCGACTTCGACCAATTTTTATTTTTATTTGAAATTTGTGGCTGTGTTTTAAATTACTTTCAATTATTTAAGATATGTTTCTAAGTGGTTGACCTAGATTTTTTTGAGGTTTAACTTAAAGTATTTTTGATAGTTTCGGATTTACCTGGATTGTTTTTTTTCTGGTAAGTGGATTTTACTATAGGTATATTTTTTAACAAATAAAACTTATTTTTAGGTGGTTTTTTGAGATAATATTGAACGAGAAATATTTACGAATTGTTTTCCTTCCAAAAAATACAGAATTAATTCTAGCTCTAATAACAAAGTTTACAATACCTACTTATTTAACTAAAACATCAAGCAACTTCATTAAATATATTTTTTATTGTCTACCATTACGTAAGTAAAATTATGAACAGGAAAAATGATCACAATTTTCATAAATTAACCTCGCAACATCTAACCGTAACTGATTAGTGATTACTTAAGAAAACTTAGAAACAGACGTTTATTATTATTTTTATAAAAAACTAGATATTGTCCGCGGCTTCGCTCGTATTTAAAAGTAGCCTATTTATATCCGTCTCCAGGGTTTGTAGGGTTGCGGAATTTGTTCGAAAGAGTCACCGCGGCCCTGGAACGCAAAGGGCTTTGGAAGGAACACGGATGGGTTTTAGTCAGTAAGAGTCTGACACTCCCTTCTGCTCCACCCAGAGCAAGGAGTCATTTGATGATTGCCTATCTAAAAAAAAGGATCCCATCTATCTCTTTACTAAAATTCATCAAAATCGGTTCAATAATTTCGGCGTGAAAGCGTAATAACGAAATGTGGGCTGTAAGGCAGGCCTCCCTTTTTGTTATCGGGGGTGACCTTCGAAACGAATTATGGGTAAAAGGGAGTGTTAGATACCTTAAAAATAATTAAACAACCCCCGACAAAATATACTCTAAGAAGTAAAAATAATATGTTTTGATCCATTTAGTTTAATATTGGTACGAATACTTTCGCCAAGCGTCATCGCCTCGGGAGACTGCAATTTTTTTGTATTTACTTCGTTTTCTTTTCGATAAGCAGTCCTCCATATTCTTCAAACACTATTGAAGTTTCAGAATAACAAATTTCGCATCAAAATCGGTTCACACGTTTAAGAGCTACGGTGCACAGACAGACGAAAGACACACATAGCAGTCAAACTTATAATATCCCCCTTTTTGCGTCGGGTGTTAAAAACCACCCCGGGGATCACCATCACAGCGCATAGAAAGAGCCCAATAGCTGCTTAAGCGAACACCCTGAAACATCCTCTGTGCAACGCCTGTTAGGGCACATCCCTGGTGAGACTGGATGTGGGTCTCCCCTGAGCCTGGTCACTGTATAGCAGGCCTTCATACTCTCCACTTCAGGACAGTGCAGGGCTACTAAAGGTTTGGCCTTGAATCTTCTACAGTCCAGCTCGTATCACGACCTGAATCTGGGCACGGTGGTCTAGTGGTCGTTAGTTGATTCCTAGGTCGGCCAGTTTTATTTGGCTGTCCTTTCAGAGCCTGTATTTTTGCCCGGTTGATGGTTACAGAAAGAGCTGACAACAGTCTTCCAGGTAGTAGCGTGTTACCCAGTTAAGGGGTTGGCAAGGTCTGGTAGACAACCGCTCCACGTAAAATACTGCTACTCAGCTGAATCCGGTTTGACTGGAAGCGGACCTCAATATAATTGGGAAAAGGCTGGGCAGATGATGATGGTAACAGGTTCGCCCCTTCTACATGGGATTTAAATAACATAAGTGGCGACATGTGGGTGTACTATTGGTACCTCTCTGTCTGACCCTTCGAGGGTTTTTTTTAGATACGTGCTTTCTCTCAAAAAATGGTCTGATCAACTTTAATTAGCCTATGTAAGGGTTTTCCAAAGTGGACTACGCGAACCCCTCTGTATTTCTTACTTTTTATTTCAATAAATAACTTCGTCTTTTAAAACAGCTTATTTAACTATTTTCTCAATAGCTTTTGTTTTGGTTGGGGTTCGCTTACATCTAGAAACTTTAGCAGGGGTACGTGGAGCTATAAGTTTGAGACACCCTGGCCTATGTTATTAAATACCTATACATCATATCAAACTGCGTGTATATAAAGCGAGTCGACTGCTTTCTGACCTTCACAATCCAGTATTCCCAGTAATACTGGTTTTAAGAGGGTTCAGTTTCAACTTTCTGAACATTCCTGTTTTTCGTAAGTTATTGGAAACAAGATGACTTGATCACATAGTGAGGGAGGGATATATATTTTCTGTTTATATACCATGGTCAATAGCTATGGCTAAATAAAAACAGCAGCACGGGTCGATTGTCAAGGTTAAGCAACGCTTGCCGAGGTCGGCCTGTGGATGGGTGACCATCTTAACATATCGAGTTTCCTCCGTGCCTCGGAAAGCACGTTAAGCCGTTGGTCCCGGCTGCCATTTGTAGATCTTTGGCAGTCGTTACGGATTGTCAGAAGTCTGAAAATCTGTCACCAGTCTAGCCAAGAAGTACCATGTTACCCAATCAATGGGTTGTGGAGGACTGATAGGCAGCCGCTCCACGTAAAACACTGGTATTCAGCTGAATCCGGTTTGACTGGGAGCCGACCCCAATATAGTTGGGAAAAAACTAGGCAGGTGATGATGATACCATGGTCAATAGCTGGTCGTGATAAGAATCAAATGAGGTAATTAGGTACCTGTGTTCACGCATACGCGAATTAATACATGAGTTAATGCGAAAGTAAACGTGTTCGGATTTTTGTGACCTCTTCGCGTTTTCACGGCTGAAATAATTTTGATGAAACTTGGTACACGGGTATGTTATGGAATAGAAAAAAGTATACTTTTTATCTCGGGAGTAAGATCTCTTGGGATGATTTCCGACTTTCAAGTGGGCGAAGACGTTACCTGTGTGCCAAGTTTCATCCGAATCCGTTCAGCCATTACGCGAAGTGAAGAGTAACAAAACAAACAGACAGATTGTGTTACTTTTGCATTTATAGTATTAGTATCTATTTTAATATAATCAAGAATTCCAAGATAAATACTTTAATGAATGCATAAGGGTGTTACCACACCGATCGATGGTAGAATGAATTAGTCAACGTCGACCTATAGTTTCTACGAAAAGAGTAACTATTGAGTTTCTTGTCCGTTCTTCTCCATAAGAATCTACTTTTTGCTGGAGTCACTTATATTTTAATTTCTAAATAAATTTGACGTTCAAAAGTGCCTTTTAATGGTCTAGTTGAAATAAATGAATTGACTTTGACTTCTTCGATCAGCCAAGGCTACCATACCAATCGATCAACGTTGGTCGATGGCATTGATCGGCGGTCGATCAATTGTTTATTGCCCGGTATCCGTCGGTCAGTCAAAGTTACCGCACCGATCGATCAACGTCGGTCGATGGCATTGATCGGCGGTCGATCAATTGTTTATTGCCCGGTATCCGTCGGTCAGTCAAAGTTACCGCACCGATCGATCAACGTCGGTCGATGGCATTGATCGGCGGTCGATCAATTGTTTATTGCCCGGTATCCGTCGGTCAGTCAAAGTTACCGCACCGATCGATCAACGTCGGTCGATGGCATTGATCGGCGGTCGATCAATTGTTTATTGCTCGGTATTCGTCGGTCAGCCAAAGTTACCGCACCGATCGTAGTAACACCCTTGAAGATTACGGTTTTTATTACCTAGAGAAATAATATTTATTTTTTTTAATTTTAGAATATTTCTTACAACTAAGAGAAGTCACCAAAAAAAAATCTATAGTTAGGTCAAGTTTAGGCCAGACAGAACATAAATACTGGAATGACATCCTTCCACATTATCCACTCGAATATAATAAACGTGAAATTAGCTATGTCGGGCGGTCATAGTGTCAATTCTACTCATTTTTAAGCAACGTATTCTACACACACATTCGTATCTAAGTCGCAATCTGTCAAAAAAGCCTCGATTTCCATACATTTTTGACAGACAATAGTCAAAATCAAAAGTCATTTATTCAAATTAGGCTGAGTGCCAGCACTTTTTGAACGTCAAATTTCTACATAAAGACAGTCCCCCAAAACGCCCGCCCGTCACCAGTAGAATTGGCTTTCACGTATTAATTTTATTTTGAGATAATTTTCCACTTTCACGCGGGTGTGACGCCGGAAGACGCTAGTGAGTAAAAAAGTAGAAAACCTTTATTCGAAAAAAGACGTATAACAGCAAAAATCACAAAGCTAAAGAGAAGAATAGAAAACCAACGGCATACAATATTTCACAATGATTCAACCATACAAAACATTGTTCCTACTTCACATAAACCACTATCTTTAAGTCTCTAAGCCAGAGTTAGCAGCTCTTTGATAACGCACCACAGCTAGCCATTATGTCTTCAAGTGTGTGATTATCGATAACACTACCTTATACACCTACAATCATCTTATGAGCTAAACGAGTAATTATCATCGGAAGTTACTAATCAGGGATTTCCTGGGTGACGGAACTTGACCAACTGCAGTATCAAAGTCAAACGCAGTTAATACTCGTGATTGGAAATATTCGATTAAGACGCCTAGCGCCTTCTGGGTAGATGTGACAACGATGTATGAGAGAGGGTAGTAAGTAACAGAAGAGATGAGATGAGGTTATTTGAGGACTCAGACCTGAAGATCTATGAGTAGCTAAGGTCTGCAATGAAACATTACGGGCTGATGATGATCATATGGCAAGGCTACAGTTAAACTTTTGACTTGAGCAAGATTCAAATAGATAGATAGATAAAACATTTACTTGGTACAAGAACAGAAAGCACACTTGCATAAATCATAATACTAAAAAATACAAATACGAAAACAGACATAAAAGAAAAAGACAATGTTTTCAATGAATTCATTAATTATGCACAAAATGTTTTGGGAATACTTTCATTGTGCGTACAGCTAAGGAGTAGAATTATCTGCCGGAGTCTGCGTTTCCTGATAGCTACAACTAATAATTTGCTCGTTGACGATCGTATTATCGCTTTGATTTTGGATGGGAAATCATCAAATGACTTGTTTGGGGAGGTAGGGAGTTTCAAACCCTCACCGACGAAAACTAACCCATGTTCTTTCAAATGCCCTTTGCGTTCCAGGGCCGCGATATCTCTCTCGAACAATTCCGCAACCCTGGACAATTAAATACCAACATTGTACACTTAATTCGCAATAAACGTTTTGACTTTGACCACTAGATTTGATAGTGGGCGAACGTTTAATGATACAAAAACATACTTCAAATCCCGTCAAATCGCTTCAGAACTCCGGATGTATACGGAAAAGATCTTTAATTAATGTTATGCATAGGATCTTTGAAACGCAGTTCGTAGTATAGTCTCGATGCATTATATTTTCTTGTAACGCGTGTTTGTGCTAATGCGATTGAAAAGCCAGTCAAGTGCGAGGCTAAGTAGCAGTTGATCCGGTTTTTTTTATTTATGTTCATCATTGAGAAATCTAATTTAAGTTATTCTATTTTGGTATTTTAATGCAGTGTCAGCCTTCATATAACTTTTCTATTAATAGATCACAATAATCTTGGTTCTCAGCCTGTAGACAACGGATAAAAATACTAGCTTTAGCTCGCGACTTCGTACACGCATATCCCGTTCCCGTATGAATTTCGGGAAATCCTCTCTTAGTGCTTTTCTACGGGGTGTACATGCCAAATTTCAGCTTTCTACGACCAGTAGTTTCGGCTGTGCTTTGTCTGTCAGTCACTCAGTCAGTAAAGGAGACATATTCTTGTAGTTGGATTGTCACAAGGCCGGTTTCTGAATTGAGACTTTCGGATGAACTTGAAAAACCCTTATTTAATGACAAATCTGCAGGAAATACTTCTGATTGACAAAGATATTTCAATCAAATGAAATTTATTTTTAAGTGCATCTTTTTGAACAGATCAGGCCGGTGTTTTCAATGTAACCTGAGAAGAAACACAGAAATAAACTCAGAGATCTCCGAAAAGAAGAGAAGTCCGTGAAATTGATTCTTACTTCAATTTCTCAGTAATCGGAGGTTAGTCTATCCAATCCTAAGATGCAATGTGCATGTCAATTTATTTTGGCCTTTCCGAAAATTATAATTGATGATAAAATGTCAATTGATCTTGAGCCACTTGTCATTGAAATAATGCTACATCAATATGCGCCATATTTTTTACCAAGAGCACTCAATATGAAAAGTAAATAAATTCGTAATTTTATATCAAAAACTTGTTAGCTCACAAGTGCTTGGCACACAAATTATTTTGCATAAGAATTTGACTTGTTCACAATTTGTTATTTACAAAATAATCCAAGTGAATTGAGCTGGCAAATTATCAAGTACCCACTTGTAATAGCCGCATTTTAACTTGAGAGTACTTATAACTTCACCTTGACTTGGTAACGGGCAAATAAAGGTACAAAACAGCAAAATAGCCACGCTTGGGTACTGCGCGACACTCGTCGGTAACTTGAAGTTGAATTTTACGGGTTTTCTTAATGTCGTCTAAAGTGCGTAATTACAGTTTTCCTGGATTGTTAAACACGGTATCACTGTGCTTAACTCACAGGTTTTGTTTTAACGAGAGGCAAGTTAATTACAGAAATCTACTACAAAAATATTATTTTGTTTTATCTTTTTCGGAAAACTTACAGCTAGGCAGACACAATATTTAGAGTTAATAGCATGATGATGCCAATTAAAACTTTTCAAAGATAGTAAACAAATTAGAATTAAAAACACTAGGTAGTAGACAGTGTTACATTCGCGTTTCCAATAATATTATTCATGTTAAAGTCTATACATGCGTATGTTTTTCAACCAAAACCTTCTCAACGGATTTCGATCAAACATGGAACTTTGCCGTAGGATACCTTACTGTTTCTTGCGGAATTACGATCCAATTGGATAATTTCTGACTAGTACTCAATATTTGATTTCAAACAGATTCACCCATTTTTTGATTTGCTACTTTATGAATAAATATTTTATTTTATACCTTCTTTTAAAACAAATTATTTCCGTAACTAGTTTTGATTAATTTGTATTTTTAAAATCTAAAATTTTTTTGATACACTATTGTGGGACTTACGTGTTTATTATATTTTTGAACGGGGGCCTCCAAGGTTCTATCATGTGTCCATTTTGGTTATTTATTTATATTTGCAATTGGTATACAACTAGCGAGGTTACTCCGACTTTGCATGGGTGCAATTTTGATTAGTTAACATTATGTAAACAAACGTTTGTCGTTTATCGCTCTTTCTATTAGTGAAAATCGTATCGTAAAATCGTATCAAATCAAATTTAGAGATACCGACAGACGTCCTGAATTTTATAATTTTCTGGGAGAATTTTCCATTTTTTCTGCCCTTTAAAAACTTACACGGTTTTTAATCATCAAAAAATAATAATCAAATCGGTCCAGCAGTTCTCAAATGATGAGCTAAGCAACGATAGCGTTTCCTCTTAATTTGCATACAGGAGATTTATATGTAAATCTACTTAATTTTTCATATTAACTGTTTGAACGCCAGAGCATAAACGCATCGTGCCCCCGATGCCAAGCCACAAATTTGCCGTACTTTTTGTCACATATTTGTGACGTTTGGCATACTTGCCACGAGCTTGTTTGTCATGTATACGTGACAATGGCGTTCAAAAGGATAAGTATTCCAAAATAATGTTCTAGATATAAGACACTACCTGAAGACTTTGCCTCGGCTTTTGATGTCGTCCTTAAAATGTACATACTTAAAAACCCACAGATATAAGAGTAATTTTTACTATTTTAGAGATTTTATCTTTAATTTTTATTTAATTAAGACATACATTAAATAAGATACGCTATCGTGGGAGTTAAGTTTCTTACGTGTTTATTATATTTTTTGAACGGGGGCCTCCAAGGTTCTATCATGTGTCCATTTTTATTTTGCAAGTTTTTCAGAAGCTGCTCAGATTATTGTAATTTTTGTTAATAACACAACCCAAACTATATAATACAGTGTTTGCTTTAATTTACAGTAAAACAAAAGCAAGCATACAACTTAGTACTTACGCGATTTAACGGAATGACTCACCAAGATATCACGTAATAATTTAATATAATAGCAGCTGTAAAAAATCAAGAAGATGCAAAGTATTTAATTTAAATTGCAATATATTATGCTAAAAGATGTTTCTTAGTAATTTGATTTGGAATTAAATTGATTGTCTCGTGGATTTATTTGTTAGAATATCTAGTGATTAATTTCGCAATCAATATACTTGTCAGTATAATTTGTTGTGGAATACGGGTATACATTTTTCCTTGTTCTGAGGTAATGGGTTACCTTCTAATACCTACTGCTTACTTTTGTTAAAATATGGATGTTTGTATAAATCTTCATCCAGGGAATTAATAGGCATAAACGATGTCAGCATAGTTGACGGGGTCTGATAGGGCCAGTGCCTGCCAGGGTTGCGGAATTGTTCGAAAGAGCTACCCGTGTCCTGGAACGCAAAGGGCATTTGGAAGAACACGGGAGGGTTTAAGTCAGTAAGAGTGATACTCCCTCCTTGTCCGCTCTAGAGGAAGCGAAGGCCACTTATGAAGCTTATCAGTTTCATAAGTGGCCATGTTGATGTATGTGAAAGCAAGTTCTTCGAACTTTACCTGCGATTCCTACATCTATCAGACTTACTGATCAAGATAAACAAACAGTTATCTTTAAACAATTCAGAGAGCCATTTCCAATCAGTTTTAAGCAACATTCATAGGGCCAATTCATATTCGCACCTCAGTCGCAATCCGGTTGACATGCGAATGCGAATGTTGCTTAAAAATTAGTAGATTTGGCACTCTGGTCTCAAAAATTGCATGATTTATCCCTTAATAGGTCTCTTTTGCTTGCCGTAAATCACGTCTAACGAGACTTAATTAGTCGAACTATCTGGCTGACCTTGTACTGGCAACTAAATGTGGCCTATATCTATCATTACTAAGTATACTATGCAGAACTGTTATTCTGGTTTTGAAAATCTGTCCTGTTATGTAGTACTATGTTAGTTTTTGATAAAACGTATTTTTTTCAAGTTTTCGAATGTCGATAGGAAATCATTTTAAGGAAGCTTTTTTGTTCTGCACACCAAATAAGTATTTTTTTAAAGACACACGAAATAAAAATAAATTATTTTGTGCAATTAAATAGCCTTAGATCCCACACTATGCCGTGGGTTCTATTTGTGAGTGACATTATAAGTGCACAAGAGGTAAGTTTGTAGCGGCATCAATGCCACATAAAAAACTAAGAAGCGAAATTTGTACGGCAACAAAAAGAACCGCAACGCCATCTACGACGAACTAACAACGAAATCCTGCATCGCGCAAGCAAAGTTCTCCGTGTGATTTGAACATCACCTATCGGGCAGTTGCCCACCAGACACAACAACCGTTTGGTTCGGAGGATCCTTCCATTTATCAGTGAAGGTGTGCGGGACTTTACTTTCTGTACCGCGTAACTCCATAAGTTCACTAATGAATTGGTTATAAGACAACGATATCTTAACTTCCTTAAGTAAGGGAATCATGCATTTATAATTTAAAGATTTGTAAATTAGTGTAATTTGTGTGTATGTGTCACAGGGATGTGATGCGCCTGGTTGAGCCATTGCGAGAGATTTTGCGATAGGGAAGTCTGGTCTGTGACTAGTCTGATAGCCACTTTAAAATTTTTATTTAACAAGGGTGATTGGACTTGACGATAATAAAATGGTGAAGAGTGCTCTATAGCTATGTCTACACCAGTGCGTTTTCCTGTTCATCTTGCGTCGATCCGAAATGACTTCTCCCGTTCTGGGTGGAGCGGAAGGCATTGTCACTCTTACTGATTAAAACCCACTCGTATTGCTCCAAGTGCCCTTTGCATTCAAGGACCGCAGTAACTCTATCGAACAATTCCGCAACCCTGGCAGTTTTTTAGTATCTAATCCATAACAGGTCACTGGCAAGGTTAGCAGGCATATACTTAGTTTTATTATATTTTGCAATTTTTCGGTAGGGTGACTCAATAAATTAATGCCGGAACTGATTTCCATGTTGACAATGTACCTATCAGTATCCGAACATCAATGTAATGATAAAATCTAATGTTTCAAATTTTAATGGACATGGATAAATATTTCAATAAATTGTTGTCATTTGGTATTTGGTTGGGGTTCAGTCGATTATAAAAATTAACATAGGTAGGTAGGTAATTTTTGTTTCGAAGGTCACATTGAATAATTTGACCAACGACCAAATTAATAGGTTTTTGGAACTTTTGAGGAAAATATTGTATAAACATTGACTACCTGAACACGTCATGCATGATAAAGACAAAGCATCAAATTTCAAAGAAGCGTCAACCACATAGTAAACTTTTTTTTAAACATATTTTTTTGTTCAATTTTTTATTACAAAAAAGAACAAAGATTTGAAGTCGAAACACAAAAAAGTCGAATGAATTACTTTGCAGCTGTTTCGTTGCACTTGGATTATAATAACCTTGACCGATCGCAACATGAACTAGTTATTGATCAGGTCTTCAACCTACAATCCACAGGTAAATAAAGTGTCAAAACTGCAGGACTACACAAACTTTGATTAAGATTTAAAAACATAGCTAGAAGATTGTAAGACCATTTATTTGCGTTGTAGTCTTTTGACCGCCATTGTCACGAATACATGACAAGCAAGCGTGTGCCCTGTACGCCAAACGTCACAAATATGTGACAAAAAATACGGCGAATTTGTGGCTTGGCGTCGGGGACACGCCGATCCGTTTATGCTCTGGCGTTCAAAAGTAATGATTCCATTTTTCTAGCATGCTATAATATCATGCATTAATAATTCCAAAATAAAAGAAACCATTTTTTAAAACGATTAGTCTTGCTTTCCAAGACCAGAAGTATTACTTATTCGACTGCCCCAGAAGGTATGCTGTATCCTTACTTCAAATATGGGTGCAGCATGCAGGTACAGGTGCAGTACTGGGTTTTGAAGGTCAAGTAGGTAGTTGATCCATTTAAAAAACAGATTATTCCGCATCAATTTATTAAGACTTCACACACGAGTAAAAAAACACTGTACAAAGGTGGTTAAACTGGAAACTGACCCAGCTAGGAAAAGCAGGGCTGATTTAAATTGATAAAACAGTAATAGTCTCATTAACAGAATCTAATTCACTGAAAAAGAAGAAGAAAGTTCCTCCATCAATTAGATATATATATTTTTTGCTGCAATTATTTTTTAATCATGATTTATTATTATTATTATTTATTAGTCGATTTGAAAAAATATTTTTTATGTGACGGATATACTTTTCGATTGGTACCATAGAAATTTCATCAAAATCGGTTCAGTTGTTTGGTTTTAAATCAAAATAGCAGGCTAAAATATGTCATCGAAGTAAACGAAATTGCGTATTTTGCTTTCCTATGACTTTCCAGTGGTGTTACTAGCTGGTGGCTACCTTATTTGATATTGTCGTCTGTGGGTGTGGCATATCACTAAAAAATTGAAATAAAAAACTTTTTTAAGGTCACGTGTATTGATGGATCCTGTTCTTGCAGGTAGTTGGTAAACCCAAAAGCTGGCGGTTCCCGTTTGTTTCTGATGAAGGACAAATTTAGGATGATTTGTAAGATTTTTAGAGCCAAAAGCAGGGTAACATGATTTGTTTGAGTACCTATCTTTACTAATAATATTGTAGAGAGCTTGAATTGCATTCTTGTTGGCAGGAGGTAATTTCTGCTCTTGTACAAGAATTCTTTCACTGATAGAAACATACATCCCTATGTAGCAGTAGAAAAGTAGAAAATTTCTGATTCCTGCGGGATTCTCCTCGATAACAACGACGCGGTAAAACGATATTTAAAAATAAAATATGTCTCTTCTTTATTATAGAAACAAAATGGCGGGTGTAGTGAAGCCGATAATGATAGAAGAAGAGTATAAGAAGAACCCGGACATCTCGCCCGAAGAGATCAGGAAGCTGCGCGACTGGCTGAAGACTCAACCACATCTGCCTGAGAAACATCTTACTGGTAGGAAAATACAGTTTTATGTATGATGTACTTTATTGAACACCTCTTTGATAAGCACAGGAGAAACATTTAATAAAACATGTGTGCAATGGGCACTGGCATTTCTTCTATCTATATATATGTCAATGGAAAATTACAGAATCCGTCAGATTGTAATAAATATTTATCAGATTATAATTTCTCGATATATTATGAAAAAAAAAACGTTTATATACAATAAATCCCATCCAAATTTTCCAATATATCCATGTCTTATTTAGAAAAAATAGTTGACAATTTCACGCGATATTTTACAATCTTACAGAGTCTGCAATTTTCCGGTGACATATACAAAAATTAATTCCTGCTTCCTTTGGTAATGCCATAACTTGAAAACCTCTTGAACGATTCGTATGAAAGAAAATTTGGAAAAAATTACATCCGGGCGAAGCCGGGGCGGGCCAGTAGTTTAGACATAGTCACTTTCATTAATTGAGTCTATTCTAGGTTCTTCACGATATTTTTCTTCACCGATGTCAGTAGTGCCTTAGTTATCTATTTACTTACAAAGGTCTTATATTCTCTGGGCTAGCTTAATTCTAAATTAAAGTTGTATAATTATTTTTATGATTTTTGAAGTTGAATAATGCTTACAGACATGTTGTTTCAAGATTTCGTGTTTGTTTATTTATAAATAAACTATTGTGATATTCTTCACGTTCAGTTTAAACGTGAGATTTTATTAACCTTTTACTACTGATAGTAATCGCTCTTGGACCATCCTATTCTATTGTTTATGATGCACATTTGTTTTTACTGTATAATTTACATAAATGCTTGAAATGTCGTTAAAGGTCTTCAAAGGGTATAGCCGTACCCAAAGCACTTATCTAGAATTCATATATAAATGGCATAGTAGGTAGGTCGTCATTGAGTATAAGTTTGAAATTGTCAATGCAGGTTAGTTTATTTGAAAGTACAGGAAATTCATTGAAATGAACTAGCCGTATTTTAATTTGATCAGCATTGTAAAACATAACCTAAAATAAATTTGTGAATGTTGGTGTGCCATAAATAGGTACCTAAATGAATCCTAAAGTCGAATTGCAAAAGTGAAAGTATATTCATAAGTATTGTATAAACCTGAAAGATTACTAATAAAATAAAACACAACAACTCAAGTTTAGGACTTGGAGTTTTGGACTTTGTAATTGGTCTGAAATAAAGATGTTTTTTTTTTTTTTAAAAGTTACACTGGTAGCAATAATTATACTGCATCAATTCTATAGAAGCGTTTAAGTGCAATGATTGGCTGATCAATCATGATTGATATCTGTTTAGAGCAGTTTATGAACGTCTAATGGAATAGATGCTGAGAATTTGTAGTTATCTTGTGTATTGTTTGAAGTAAATTAGCTAGTCGTAAACAATGTCAGGGAAATAATGACTGGCCTGTTGATCGAGTGGTTAGTGAAATATATAAGTATATTTATCAGTTGTCTGGTTGCCATAGTACAGGCTCTGCCTAGTTTGGGATCGGATGAACGTGTGTGAGTTGTCCCAGGATATATTATTATTATTATATTATTATTATTTATCAGTTGTCTGGTTGCCATAGTACAGGCTCTGCCTAGTTTGGGATCGGATGAACGTGTGTGAGTTGTCCCAGGATATATTATTATATTATTATTATAATGATAATGCTAATGCACATATACAACTAAATAAAGTTATTGTTAGAAAATATATAATACTCTTGCGGTATCCCACCTTTCTAGCTCATCGTGCTGTGCTGGCGCTGCCGCTGCGGCTGCGGAGAACCTCAAGCGGCGGAAATATAATAACCTCGTTGGTAGTTATATTTTCGAGCCGTTTGGGGTTGAAACTCTCGGGTCGTGGATTCCGAGTGCTCATAACTTGTTTAAAGATCTGTCAAGACGCTTAGTTGACACTTCGCGTGACCCAAGGGCTGGCTTTTACCTTGGACAAAGTATGAACATTGCCATACATCGTGGCAATGCCGCCAGCCTTTTAGGTACATTCCACTGGTAATGTACCCAAAAGGCTGGCGGCATTGCCAGCGATGCGGAGGAATTTTCGATGCCATATTTTAGACTATTTTTAGTTACTTAATTTTTTTAATTTAAGTGTATTTAAATCTATGGTAGGTAGGTAGGTAGTTGTACATCAATCCATGATAGAGTTTTTTAATCATTTTATTCTAAAAAAAATATTGCTAATGATATTGTTACGAACTCGGGGTTCGTGACAATAAAAAAAAACCGATTAAATAACCAAAATGACACTTTAATTTAAAAATACTAATTACAACTTTAAACTCACTAATTATTAAACACAAATTCACCACTGATCACTTTATTCGCACTTGAAGATCGCTTCCGAAGTATTCGCTTGTACCTATCGCAAATTCAATACTGACTCGGTCGCGGACTACGCTCTCCTTATATAGGTCAGTTAGTTCTAGAAACTTCTATTCTCGAAACATCTGTAATGTACTCGTTACTACCGCTACCGACTGACCAGATATCGAGAAGTGTAGAATGTTCTGGCAAAGAAATGTCTAGAAGGTACTTGACCCTACTAGTTCTGCTACTCGATACTAGATGGCGCTAGTAGTAACTTAAGGTACCCGACATTAATTCTGGAGCGTAACAATATGAAAATAAAAACTTCCATAGTTGATATTTAGGACGAAGACGAAGACCCACCGTCAGAATTGATAAATGTCAATTCAATTCTAAATGGGACAACAAGTGTATAAATTGCCACTAGACTTCTTGCGAACAATGTAATGAACAATAATGTGACGAGACAGCTAGAATACCGAATATCATAAATATGTTGTAATGTTGCATACATTACAACGCTATCGTTATACAGCTCATTTAAAGTAATAAAATGACAATACGTTTTTTAGTTTTCACGTCTAAACCGCGGAATAGATTTTTATGAAACTTGGCACAAAAATAGATTGAGACCTGTATTAGGAAAATGATGATGCCCTCTGACTCGTATTTCGAGTATCTAGAGCTCTATCAGACAGGACCCTACATCGTTTTCATTGTTGGGACTTGGGACCTCTTTGTGAGAGGGAGCGGGTCATAATCCACGTTTTCGACCCAGTAAGGGTTGGTGGAGTACTGCCAGGGTTGCGGAATTTGTTCGAAAGAGTCACCGCGGCCCTGGAACGCAAAGGGCTTCAGAAGGAACACGGATGGGTTTTAGTCTGTAAGAGTCTGACACGCCCTTCCGCTCCACCCAGAGCGGAAGAAGCCATTTGCTGATTTCCCATCCTTAAAAAAAAAAGATGGCTTGGTGGAGTAGTAGTTGGTAATGCTACAATGCCAATTGATGATGTTTCAGATGTAGACTTGGTGATCGTGTACCACTGCTGTCAGAAGAGCATCGAGGTGTCGAAGCAAGTCCTGGACCTGCACTTCACGCTGAGGACACTGTTCCAGCTTTTCTTCAAAGATCGAGTTTTTGACAAAAAAGCAGAGTTCGCCTTTACTACAGTGTGAGTTTCAGCTCCTTATACACAGGGTGATCTTCAAGGTTAAGCAACGCTTGCCAAGGTCGGTCTGTAGATTGGTGAACATCTCAACATACCGAGACTCCCCCGTGCCTCGGAAAGCACGTTAAGCTGTTGGTCCCGGCTGTCATTTGTAGATCTTTGACAGTCGTTACGGATTGTCAGAAGCCAGAAAATCTGACTCCAGTCTTGCCAAGAAGTACCGTGTCACCCAGTTAATAGGTTCTGGTAGGCAGCCGCTTTATGTAAAATACTGGTATTCAGCTGAATCCGGTTTGACTGGAAGCCGACCCCAGTAGGTATAGTTGGTAAAAGGCTAGGCAGATGATGATAGACCGGGTGACTTATTATGGTATAATCATCTTTTCATATCAATTGATTCAAATTAAATTTGTTCAACCTTTGTTGAGCAACCTCTTTGAAGTACAGCTAGTGGCTGTTGGCTGAATGTAATCATGAATCAATGAAAAAAAAAGTAGTTATGAGTTATGCAAATATAAAATATATAATTGATTATTTTATTTGACAATATCAATCTGATGCGCAGGGTGAGGGACAGTTCCAACAGCTACCTGAAGGTCATTGCTGGAAAAATAGAAAGTCCTCTATGGAGGCAATTGATACACATCCATGTTAAACAGTTCTTCGTGTATTTCTAACATTCTTTTTTATGTATTTTATAACTCCATGTGGACACATTAGTTTGAAATAAAATGATTAGATATTAATTGAAAAAATGTACATGAATGAAAACTTATCCGAAAAACAATTTTTATACCTATAGAAGTTACACGTTTTTTAAGTTATTATTCTATCCTAGTCACGTATGTATGACGCAACGACCACAGGTCTAGGTCGTTGGTATAACGTCACTTGGACTGGATGTTGGGAATGAAAATAATAATATTGCGGTATTTTTGTTCATAGCTTTTATCCTGGCACTTCGTTCCCGTGGAATAACTTTCGTTTCATAATTCCAGATTATGTGCCCCATTACCTACCCCGACAGTGGAAGGATACCGGGTAGTCTACTTCCGGCTTCTAGATCCAGAACCTCGTAACTTCAACTTGACGGAAGCCGTCAGAGCCTTCATGATGGTCTTCGATTTGTGGCAGTATGAAGAAGGAACTTGGCCAGGGTATGTATCACAGGCCTTATTTAAGAGATAAGTTTTACGTGGCTACAAGATACAAGTGGACTGAGCTAAAGAATATCAGCCGCACGGGTCGATCAAGGTTAAGCAACGCTTGCCAAGGTTGGTCTGTGGATGGGTGACCATCTTAACATACCGAGTTTCCTCCGTGCCTCGGAAAGCACGTTAAGCCGTTGGTCCCGGCTGCCATTTGTAGATCTTTGGCAGTCGTTACGGATTGTCAGAAGCCAGTAAATCTGACTCCAGTCTAGCCAAGAACCACCGTGTTACCCAGTTAATGGGTTGTGGAGGTCTGGTAGGCAGCCGCTCCATGTAAAATACTGGTATTGAGCTGAATCCGGTTTGACTCGAAGCCGACCCCAATATAGTTGGGAAAAGGCTAGGCAGATGATGATAAAGATTCAAGTGGACTAACTGATATCTGCAATACTAGAGATGCGATGCCGCCTTTGAGGCAGAGTTTAATATGACACGTGCTGCACTATAATTCAATTCTTCGTGACTACAGAAACAGGTGTATTTTTTTCCCGGATGTACTCCTTTCTTCTCTTCTCGACATAAAACAAAGTCACTGACTGCCTTTGTCTGTTTCAAAACTCAAATTGTTTATTGCAATCCATAATGTACCTACACATACAGGTGGTAAATAAGAATATAATGGAAACAATTATCCATAATAAATAGATGTAAGTACGGTAGTAAATACGGTTTTTACTTATAGAAAGAGCGATAAACGAGGAATATTTGTGTAAATCATTTGCAAAGCCGGCCTAGGTGCTTGTCTGACATATATGTAGGTGTTAAACTACAATAATGCATATTGCTCTATACACGATGACCCAAGGAACACACTTCCAAAAATGTGTGAAGAAGGAATCTGCTTGTGTCATAGAATATCTCAATTCTATTGGCGATAGGTCGTCGATCTAAGTAGTTATCATCAACAATAGCCGGAAATAATCCATTTATTGCTATGAGACAACCAGAAACGCGATACTAATTATTATGAATTACTGCAATCTTTAACCTGGACCCGCAATGTCTGTAATTTCTAAGATAAACAAGTTTATTGCACTGGTAGCAGACAGGCTTTGTCATGAGGATGAGTCATGTTTGTATGTGATTCAAACATTGAAAAAAGTATCAGAATCAGAATCATTTATTTGCAAAGTATGTAGGTAACAAAACATAAGTTTTGATGGTGTAAAGGGAAAAACAATTTGATCCAGTACATTCTACCGCATGGCATGCAACATATAGTACAACGTTCTATTGACATGGAATAGAATCAAAATCATCATTTCAGTCAAAAGTATAATAAGTAAGTAAGTAAGTAAGTATAATAGAAAACATATCCCCCAATTATTAGGTAAAATCAGATTCCGAGCCCCAGCTATATATCGCCGTGCTCCTATAATTCCTTTCTACCCTCCACTACGTAGAACCGTTCTCGGTGCTAATTCGGTCATTCCTCGGCTAAGCTAGGCTAGTAAATAGTTGCAGCGATCTTGTTGACGTGCATGCAGACCCACTTACCAAGTTCCGCAAATTGACGCACAATGTGATGTGACTGACCTCTTGTGTTTTGTTTTGATTTTTATGTATTTATTGTAGCACTTAAAATAATTTATGTCTACAATTAAGTTAAGCCCATTATCATTTTGGCACATGTGGTGCTTACCTGTAAAAATTGTGCTGCATTGTTGTAATATTTTTGGTGTTAACAATTGTTGGTGAGCCTAATAAATAAATAAATAAACATTTTAAGTAAAAGTGACGAATAATATTACAGAACTAGCTTTGGCCCGCGACTTCGTACGCGCATATTCTGTTTTTCCCTGTTCCCGTAGGAATTTCAGGAAATCCTCTCAGTGCTCCCCTACACTCCCCAAGGAACTTACAAGCCAAATTTTAGCCTTCTACGACCAATAGTTTCGGCTGTGTGTTATCTATCAGTCAATCAGTCTCTCACTTTATCAGTCAGTAACGGAAGAATTTTATTTTATTTGGGAAAACATTGTATATTATAACTAAAAAAAACATAGTATGCTATATGTAAATGTACAATCCACTACGTTTCCACATGTTACTAAGTTAAATAAGATACAGTTTTGGTAAAACTAAATAAGATCAAAACAACAATACAATTATTCGCTAACTTAAAATCTAATTGTCTAGTCTTAAAATACAGTAAAATTGCGCTGAGCGTGCCCATATCGATAGGGTTACCATCACAGAGCTTGATGTACTACGTCAGACACCCAGCGCTAGTTTTTAGCTGTACCCCAGAGAGAGACACAGACGTGGGTAAATAAAATAGGTTGAAAATTATGATAATTCTTACTTTGAAGGAGACGCCCATTATGGTTTAAAAATCTCCAAGATTAATTCGACTCCTTTGCCGTTCAAGGTGTCCTTTGAAAGAGCCACGAAAAATCTTTCACCTATTTATCGCTGCGAAATTAAACAAAGTAATCTTTTTCTAATTTCTAAAAAATGATTCTATTGACAGGTTTGTCATACTCATCGACATGGACACGGCAACTCTAAGTCACGTCACCAGGCTGGACCTCATGGTCGTGAAGAAAGTCTTATATTTCTTACAGGTTAGTACACTTTCAAGCCAAATATCTTAGGGAGAAACGATGAATGGACGATGTGAAAGATGGGGTGGCTACTGAGATGGTAACATTTATAGAAAAGTGTGGGAGTACAATACATGTTGCGCCGACGAAAAAAGACAAGAGAATAATGGGGACCTGTCTTCAAAGCAGATAACTTTGAAGGTTTAGAAAGAGCTACAAAGAAACCACCAAAATGCGAGGAGTAAAAAACAAACAAACTACAAATTCAAAGGGAATCCCGAGCTCATCACTGAATACAGGAATCAATATTTTTATTTTACTGTCTTGAACCGCGTCATACTCAGCTATTCAGAAATCAATCTCCGGCAAGTAATTCCACATTTCACTTACACATAAGCACACTGAAAATCCCAAAAAGATGATCAATAACAATTAAACCTTTACAAATTCCAGGAATGCATGTTCTGCAAGCTAAAAGGCGTGCACTTCATGAGCGCCCCGTACTTCATGGACCGGCTGCTGATGTTGATCAGGCCCTACCTCAAGAAGGAGCTGATGGACCTGTTGCATACTCACCAGGTCGGGGCCGAGTCGGTCAGCAAGCTGATCCCCAAGAAAGCCTTGCCTAAGGAGGCGGGCGGAGAGTATAAGGATCATGTTACTTTAAGAGGTTAGTACGGGTTCAAATAATTTATTTGAGAAAATGTAGGTCCGTATGATACAAGATGCCCGCAACTTCGTCCGCGTAGATATCGGCTTCAAAGAACAAAAACTTTCATAGTAGAATGTGAACTATTTTTAGTGTACAATCAAGTTTATACCTTACTAAGCGGATTTTAGCATTATAAAAGAAATCTATGCTTATTATAAATTTAATGCGTAAATGGTCAGTCAGGACTTACGATTGTATAAGTATAGATTACATGGTAATCACAGAAAAGGTAGAGAAAGAGTATCATGGTTCTGGAATTGGATGTTGGCCCTCTAGCAGCGGGACAATAATTTGTATTCCTTTACAATCGACTTTTAGCTTTATCATCATCATCTGCCTAGCCTTTTCCCAACTATATTGGGGTCGGCTTCCAGTCAAACCGGCTTAAGCTGAATACCAGTACTTTACGTGGAGCGGCTGTCTACCAGACCTCCACAACCCATTAACTGGGAAACACGGTACTCCTTGGCAAGACTGGTCTCAGATTACCTGGCTTCTGACTATCCGTAACGACTGCCAAAGATCTACAAATGACAGCCGGGACCAACGGCTTACCGTACTTTCCGAGGCACGGAGGAGTCTCGGTATGTTAAGATGGTCACCCATCCACTGACCATCCTCGGCAAGCGTTGCTTAACCTTGAAGATCGACCCGTGCGGCTGATATAATTTAGCCACAAGCTCCTCCTTTTAGCTTTATCTGTTAAGTAATTTAAACAACATTTTTACAAACGATGATAGCAGCAGCTTCTGCCTATTCGTCTACATAGAAAACTACGTTATCGAATGGGTGCTAGATATTCAAACGTTCAAATAATGCCTTAATATTTTACAATACTAATACGAGCTTGAGGTTCGTGACAGTAAAAACAGCCGATTAAATAACCAAAATAACACTTTAATTTAAAAACACTAATTACAACTTTAAACTCACTAATTATAAAACACAACTTCACTACTGATGACTTTAATCGCACTTAAAGATCGCTTCCGAAGTATTAGCTTGTTTCGCAATACTGACTCGGTTGCGGACTACGCGCTCTTTATACAGGTCAGTTAATTCTAGAAACTTCTATTTCTTCGAAACATCTGGAAAGTACTTGTAACTACCGCTGCCGACTGACCAGATATCGAGAAGTGTAGAATGTTCTGGCAAAGAAATGTCTAGAAGGTACTTGACTCTACTAGTTCTGCTACTCGATACTAGATGGCGCTAGTAGTGAATTAATGTGCGACATTAATTCTGGCGCGTAACAATACGTTAAATGCATGTAGGTACGTATCTGTATCTTTGATACATAAACAGGACAACAGGTACCTTTGGTCAGATTTTTCAACAAATTCCCCACTCTCATTGTTTCCAGATGAGCTGCTCAAGCGCATGCAAGCGAACGACGTGTTCGTCCGAGAAGAGAACAAACGCCGTGTGAACGAGTCCCTCCGACCCGGAGGAAAACCCTCTCCAGCAGAGAAAGAGTTTGGCCTTCAAGGGAGCTTCAAAAAGTTGGAATTAGATTAACTTGGTTTTAGGGATGGATATAGGAATAAATATTTTATTTAAATGTTGGAGTTTTTTTTATGAGCTGGATAATGCCTGATAGTAAGCGATGGATGAAGTCTACGATGGAACTAGCGGGTCCAGTAAAAGCCAATTCACTCTGTCTATGAAAGGTGAAGATTTATGGGCTCTGCAACCACGAACTTAGAGGTACACAGACGATGGCAGAGAGTTCCAAACTTCGGCAGTGTGTATACGTGTAGGAGTTTAATTTTTAATTAATTGCTACATCAAAACCTTTGGCAGGGATTCCAAGGAAGATTTAGGATATTTTGTGAGTTCGAGCACGACAGTAAAGCATGTTTTCGATTTTGGTAAAAATAACTTAAAATGATAAGAAAACGGCTTAATTACATTATTGATGTTAGCATCAAGGATGTAATTAAAACACTACTTTTAATGACCAGTATCTGCCTAGCCTTTTCCCAATTATATTGGGGTCGGCTTTCAGTCAAACCGGATTCAGCTGAATACCAGTATTTTACGTGGAGCGGCTGCCTACCAGACCTCTGCAACCCATTAACTGGGTAACACGGTACTCCTTGGTAAGACTGGTGTCATATTTTCTGACTTCTGGCAATCCGTAACGACTGCCAAAGATCCACAAATGACAGCCGGTACCAACGGCCTAACTTACTTACCGAGGCACGGAGTCTCGGTGTGTTAAAATGGTCACCCATCCAGAGACCAACCTTAGCAAGCGTTTAAAGACCATTCTGATATAAAAAATACGGCGTACTATAAAGAAAAATACTATGTGTCTCCTGGCAACTTTGATAGTTTGGCAAGATATGGTGATGGCGGTCAGGGCAGAGCAAGATCCAAATGTGATTGCATGTGTACTAGAAGCAAAAAGAAATAAGAAAACTAGTTTATTTGGCACACACAGATACACACAATACAACGTGTAACAGAATAAACGCAATGCCTCTTAAGTGGTCATTGTGCTCATCATAATGAACAACTTTTAGTATGGGACCAACCCCGAAATCGCAAAAAAATCAACTCATGTTGTATTTGTCGAGTTATGCGCACATAAAAGTATGGGGCAGTCCATTTCTTTTCGCGATTTCAGTTTTGGTCCTATAGTGAAAGTTGTTCATAATGATGTGTACAATGACCCCTACAGAGGTATTACGTTTATTCTTTTTTTTTTTTTTTTTTAAATATCTTGGGACAACTCACACACGGTCATCCGATCCCAAACTAGGCAGAGCCTGTGCTATGGCAACCAGACAACTGGTAAACATACTTATATATTTCTAAATACATACATATTATAGATAAATTACACCCAGACACAGAACAAATGATCATGCTCATCACACTGTTACACCTTGTATAGGTGCAAATAAAAGAAAACTTTTTAAAACAATTATATTGTGTGCCCCATGGCTGCGCCAAAAAGGCCCAGTTCAGCGAAATGCCAGACAACTAGTAGTTGCCTGACGCTGGTTATCAACTGAACCTTACGTTGAAGTGAACCTTCCGTAGTACTGATGTAACGAATCGCGTGTTAACAGATTCAATTAACAAAAAAAAAAATAAGAATTAGAAAAAGTATTTCATTGCCACAAAACGACACCCACATACATAATTTTATTTTACTTAAACTAAACCCTAAACGTGTAAGTAGTTCTTAAATTATATTAGTAAAGACACGTTAAAACGATAAGAAAAAAAAACTTGTTTTTTTAAACGTTTTTACTATGTTTGCAATGAGGTGTACAATAAAGTATATAATAAATAAATAAATAAATAAATAAAAGTATGAGTAGGTATAAATAAAGTAGATGCATGTCGTGGTTGTGGCAAAAGGGCTTCCACTCAGCATAATGCTGTGCCGAGGGGGACCCACAGCACGGCGCTGAATACATTTCTTTCTTTCTAATATTAATACCCTAGGTATTCTCTACCAGTCAACCAAGGGTGGCGAAGAGATAAAATGGCAGGTTCATTATATATTCAGTTCGAAAAAAAAAGATATTACAAGATGGAAAGGTTAAAAGATAATACGGATAAGATTAGCCAGAGATGCATGGCACACAAGAGAAGAGACCTATTTACTCAGCAGAGGGACTGGAATGGGACTGTCCAGTAATGATGATGATTCAAAATCAAATCAAAAATGTTTATTTGTAAGAAAATACACATAGGTACATTACAAGGTAAGATCTTATATCCTAAAATTCATTGTATTCTGCCTGCAAACAAGGGTGCAAATAATTTACTTATTTCTATTTATGTTCTTAATATTAGTATGCAATTTAAATAATTTAAATAAGGAGCTCGTGGCTAAATAATAACAGCCGCACGGGTCGATCTTTAAGGTTAAGCAACGCTTGCCGAGGTTGGTCTGTGGATGGGGTGACCATCTTAACATACCGAGACTCCTCCGTGCCTCGGAAAGCACGTTAAGCCGTTGGTCCCGGCTGTCATTTGTATATCTTTGGCAGTCGTTACGGATAGTCAGAAGCCAGATAATCTGACACCAGTCTTGCCAAGGAGTACCGTGTTACCCAGTTAATGGGTTGTGGAGGCTGGTATAGGCAGCCGCTCCACGTAAAATACTAGTATTCAGCTGAATCCGGTTTGACTGGAAGCCGACCCCAATATTATTGGGAAAAGGCTAGGCAGATGATGATGCAATTTAAATAATTATTACAATTGTTATAAAATCAATTATTCATATTCATTCATCATTAACATTCATTTTTAAGTTTGATAAATTCTTTAATACTATCGAAAAACTATTTTGGAGCCACTCCTTATTTTTTTTTTTTTAAATAAGTATTTTAAAGCAAAAAGTTCTATTATACTCGTCTGCTTTTAGACTTCGCCAAAGAACTAAAATCGTAAATAATTACTTAAGCACACTTAAATTACTTCGACTTTCAATTCCTTTATGATCCACCGCTAAATGGCGGCCATGATAAATCGTGACGTCGTCACATCAGATTAAAAATCCATTGCCATTATTGAAATTTTCGCTTTTGTTACTATAATTGTGATTATGGTGGCACATAGTT